>JAHDVE020005989.1:0-112732 GCA_022606495.2 Halesus radiatus | reverse complement strand
CCTGATAAAACTGAATGTCATTTGCTGAATGACATCTGACAGCTGTCATTCGAGTGAACCGGAACCTCAGTTAGGCAAGAAGTCTTCAAACCTAAGGAATGGGATAAGGAATCTTCCTTAAAGGAACGGTAATAGGTCTCCAGGGGCGCTATTCCCGTTCTTTTTAAGAAAGATTCCTTAACTTTTTTCTTAGGGTTAAAGCCTTCTTACTTAACTGCGATTCCGGTTCTAACGGATGACAGCTGTCAGCTGAATTCAGCGAACGACATTCATAAAAAATGTCAATATTTGCGATGTTTTAACAAGAGAAAATCTCAATATTTGAGATGTTTTAACAAGAGAAAAACTCAATATTAAGTATGTTACCAATTACGTTATTATTTACATTAAACATACTTAGCTAGTAAACATTATTAAACATTATATAGGTGTTGACATTTTTGACAATTCACGTGAAGCGGCATTGCAGAGCGTCGGCACAAATTCAAATGTCACTTTTAGAACTAGAGTTAAAAAAGGTCATTACTATCTAATGAGGTGGGTACCTCTTTATAAAACGTGATTCATCGTTAAAAGGCTTATTTATGACATTTAAAAATAAAATAAAAACGCATTAAAATGAATTATAATATAATGTAATTGTTTTAAAAAGTTTTAGTTCAAAATCTTATGTCACTTGAATATATTTCATCAATTTGTGTTTTCAAATAAAATAATCTCTTGACAATCTATTTAGGATCGTTTTACTATTTCTCACCGGAATTCCGCAGTTAATCAAGAAGTCTTTAACCCTAAGGAAAAACGTAAGGAATCTTCCTTAAAAAGAACGGGAATAGCGCCCCAGGTCATGGCGTTACAAACAAAAAAAACGAGCTACATTAAAGATCAACGGCAAACAAATTTCTGATTTACAATAAAATACACATAAATTTTTTGTAGACCACTTTTATAAAATAGTAAAAGTGGTCTACAACAAATTTATGTGTTTTTTATTGTAAATTATGGCGAGCCACAAAGTTAATGCTTTTTACAAATATGAAATTTCTGATTGATCATAATTTTCAGAGCAGGTTCTAACAATAATTTTTTTTTTGTATATCCGTACATAATTTGTTTACACTTTTTTACTCTGCCCATCTCACTAGGGATATCCCGTGTTGAGAGAGGCTAGTTTACAAATATGTTTATTTTATCATTACCTTATTCAATAACATTTGTATAATAATGAAATATATTCAATAACATTTGTATAATAATGAGATATATTCAATAACATTTTTTATAATAATCGGACATATTCAATAACATTTGTATAATAATCAGACATATTCAAAGAGTTATATTTACGAGTATTGGTAACAGTAACGAGAGATGTAAGTTATCGGAAATATAGAAATACACTTGGAAGTAAATAACGTTAGACTTGTGCAAGTTCACTGGTTATTGCCCAACCTTCATTGGTTATCCATTGTTTAGTGGGGACTTTAAATTAACTTAAACTTTTAATTTGTCTTGTTTTGTTGTGTAAGTGATTGTAAGTTTCTTATATTGTGTACTTTAGACAATTGTAATTTGAACCATTCATTGGATAACCATCACCTCACATCATGCCATACATTATCCAAAGTGGTTCCCTCCATTTGGTGACTTAGCAGGGGTCCCTGGGTTCAAGGGGTGGGCTTAATCCAGGTCTTGGCGGTGGATGCATCTTTCCACCGACTACGTGGCTGGCCGGATCGGGAGAGGACGGTTGAGGGATACCCCTTGACCTCTCCAGCCGGACTCTCGACCCATCTCGGCTTGCACCGCAGTGGGAGGGATAGATTCATACGTCCGTAACTGCCGGATATACTGACCCCCAGCACCTTTTTCCTTCCTAGAATTTCCTCTTCCCCTTTCCTTAAAAAGACCCTCCTCCTCAAACTCTCCTGTATTGCATTTAATAAAAAATATATTTTTTAAAACCACAATTACCCTTTCCCTCAACTTGCAATGCAATGAGAGCACTATTTCCCACCAGTTAAAATACATCTTCATTCTTTATACATTTCATACATCTGTTTTTCTAACCAATACCCTATAAAAGTTCTCTACCGTCAACGAAGGTGGCCTTAGAGCAGTAATAATAACTAGCAGAGTAAAACCCGCTGCCGCTGGTTTTTGTTGCATTTTTGACATTCCGCACCCCCGCACTGAAAAAACAGAACAGTTTTGAACACGCGTAAAAAGGACACAGTATGTTCATCGTGGTACGAGTTGAATTCCAAACTCTTTTGCGTATGAGGGGAAATTACCATTTCTACTATTCCCGTCTACACGGTGATTAACATGGGACTCTAGGACATTAATACTTTAAGATAATAATGATTGGATTACTTCTATAGCGCCGTTTTCGTGTAAAAATCGCCTCAAGGGTACTTTACAACTAATTTATTTATCATTTTTTAACAACTTTTACTTACATCTAATTCCTTACAGCTAAGATTTGTAT
Organism: Halesus radiatus; assembly: GCA_022606495.2. Lineage (NCBI taxonomy): Eukaryota > Metazoa > Arthropoda > Insecta > Trichoptera > Limnephilidae > Halesus > Halesus radiatus. The sequence goes on along the minus strand of JAHDVE020005989.1, from coordinate 110,241 downwards.
AATAGTGACTTATAACTGAGATAATTACCGACTTATAAAGCTGGCATCTAACTACTGGGCTTATAACTATTGACTTACATCTATGACATACTCGTACAACTAAGACTCGGCTGTAGTTAACCAGAAATAAACGTCACGCTCCTTTTTTTGTTTCCATCTGAATGCGACCTAAAAACACTACTCCGCGTACCTTTCCTCCTAAGGTTACATTGAACCCGATTGAAATTAATGTCTGCGAAAAAATCGTCCTTCAAACTTGTGCTACAATATTATTTTCAGTTGAATATTATAATAATTTACTGTTTTTATTTTATTTCTTGGGCATTTTAACTACGTAACAATTTCTAGACATTTTGTTTTGAAGAGTTTTACTGCATGGCATATTATAAATTGTGGGCCTTAGAAAATTAGAAATCAACCTAAAAAAAATATTAACAAAACAGCACCCGTAAATCACCTTTGTTAACCATACTTTTATTTTTACTTCCCCCCCCCCCCCTCCAAATCACCACAAATCATACTCTCAAATAATATGTAATTATTTCTGTACTTGTAATATACAAATCCATATATAGAAACTGAAACAATAGTAAGTTTTCACTCGAGTGTCTTAATTATTCAATTCCACAAAAGTTACCAGTTTAGCCTGTGTGGTGGGATGTTAGGAGGGAAGGGAAGGGGATGAATCTAGTCTGTAGAGTAATATGTATTGTGTGAATGTTATTTATTGATTTTTGGTTTGAAGTGAGGAACTGATTTAAATCAGTCAAACTCACTGCATGACGTGTTAAAAATGAGCGAAGCGCTGTGAATAAACGCGTTTTGTTTTGAGGTACAAAGTAATGAATAACCTGACAATATTTGAACTTCCCCTACTACCATAATTATAAGCGAAAAGTTTCAATTGTAGAATGATAAAGAACTTGGCTAGCAGAGAATTGAACCTGACGCTTTAGCACACTCAGCCTCTAAGCTGTCCTGTCGATTATGCTTAGATTAAACTAGGAATTTTGCGACAATTGGTTAGGGTAATGTCAAAAAGTACTGATGCATCAAAGGGGGCTACGAATCCGGAGGTCGCGGGTTCAAATTCCGGCGTGTGCAAGTAATTAAAAAAAATTGTTATGTTTCATAATTAATTATTTCAAAATAATGTATAGTATATTTATGCACGTTCTAGAGTGGAAGATATTCTCAGTATCGCCCTGGTGAAAGACCACCAATTAGATTTAAAACGTTGCTTGCTTTAGTCGTGTTTGGTGACCAGATCTGAAGAGCCAGGTCCTTCCCCACCTCCCTCTTGTCCATTTCCTTCCCCTCACCATTACCTCAAGCCTCACAACATACCCCAATTGGGGATGCCATAGTCTCCCTGTCGCCAGACAGTTTGGGAACAGTTGGGACTCTCGTTCGGTATTCACATTTTACATTTAAATTTAAAATTAAAACCTGTATCTACGATCGGTATATGCATTTTCGTGCATCTAAAACCACACAACGAGGCTTGTTTTATTTTTATTTTTTATGTCAAATGCATTTTTTTTAAATATCCATTGACCGAGACAGCGTGCTAAACCAGCTTCTTACATAAGAACGATAATAATAATTCGCTGCAGGAATTTGCACGCTACGTGCCTCATTGGACGTAAGCCACATGTTGCTGAAATTGTCTCCATCTATTTTATATGCAAATTAATAGCATACAGCATCGAATCATTCCTCGAAAAAATCAGACACCCGTTGTGTAGTTATTTTACTTGTCTACTTGCAACAAGCACTAGACACTAAGCGTGTTATATATTATTATTGGACACTTTTTAGAGCGCCGTTTAGTAACGAATGTCGCCTCCAAAGCAATTATTACTAACGGCGAAATTTGCGTAAAATTCGCATTATTTGATTTAATCTATAAATCGCCATAAATATGATGTACAACTCTACCACCCAACGTTCTTATATTTTTCTATTGATTTCTGCGTTCTAATTTCTATTTTATATTCGCTAAATACCTTATGATGCACATCTTGATATTAATTAATATTAGTCCATAAAAGTTTATACGAACAAAGGCATAATATTCCATACTTTTATCAGAGTCTTAAAATTCCTTCAGTAAGGGTCATTCTGTGGTACAAAGTTATATTTCACACATTTTTTTGTTTAAAAAGAAAGGCAAATATTCCCTGGTTACGAATAACCTGACAATATTTGAAAATCTCCTACTACCATCACAGTGAGCGGTAGATATTGCTTGTGTCGTAAATGGAGGACTTAGCCAGCCGAGGAATTGTACTCACGACGCCTGGGTGGGACCCAAACGCAATGCCAACTGAGCCACTCACCGGTCACCCTATATATATAATACAAATAGGCTAGAGCACACTTACAATACTCGTCTCAATTTTAATGAAGGATTAATGGTTCCTAAGCATACAAACAAATATGGACAAAGAACTTTAGATCACATGATTCCTAGCTGTATAAATATTTTATCAGCTGAAATAAAAAAAGTATTAAAACTAAACGGTTAATAAATAAATTAATTTAAAAATTGTGAATAAATAAATAATTAATAAATAACACAAAATGAACCAATCGTTTGAAGAAATTATAGTTAATAAATATATTGAAAACTTGTCTAGCTGAAAGAAACTATTTGTATTAGATAATTATGAAATATTATTTTATCTACGATTTATTGCTGTTGTTTATGTGTGTTTTTTTTTAATATATATTTTTGTAGAATTATATTTTGTAGAGTAAGATTCTGAGAAATATTTATGCTTTAAGTTTGTTACATATGTTTTTATTTTATATATATTACAGCGCCCTTGAGGTGATTATTCACAAAAACGGCGCTATACAAATCGTCCAATTGATATTATTATTATACAGTTTGTAACCTTAACTGTAAATTTAAGTTAAAGTTTTGAATAACAAACTCCCGTTAGACAAAAAAGTATTTTATCGGGACTTATTGCATTATGTTTTTTGTAATTTATTTTTATTTTTTATCAATTAATCTAATTCAGTCGGCTAAGGCCGCTCCCTAACGGGTCGGTAAAGAATCAACATAAAACGGCTGCAGTAAGATCACGCATTCTTACTGCAGCCGTTTTATGTTGATAACCGAGAGCGCCTAACCTAATCTAACCTATTTTTTATGTTTTCTATTTTAAAATAAATAAATAATTAATTAGGTTAAATTTTCGTTGTAGTTTTTTTCGTACTTTTAATGACTATAATTTTTTAGTAGTATTCCGATTCATACGTGTGTTGGATTGTTGTGGAACCACGCATGTGAGCTTCATATATATTATAATATAATGTAATATACATAATATAATATATTAAGTATTTACTCATATATTATTCGAGTATATCCTCAATCCGTAGCACACTTGTCTGGCTTCATTCAGTTGGTGACAAAATATCTTTGAAAGTCAGTAGAGGTCACAATATTATCAATATTTTTTGGCGTGAAGAACGGTTGATTTTTCTTTATTTCTCTCGGCCTCTATTCTTGAGCGTGAAATGTAATTTGTTTTTTGTAAAACTAACTTTAAGGGCCATCACTCAAAAATAGTCCTGAACATCACTTCGTAGTTTCTTAACTCAAGCAATACTACAAATGATCTATCTGTAAATTTTACACGGGTAGTTACAAAAATGTATAATATTTCAACAGTCAAAAATTATCTATTATTAAACTTTCGTCTTTTAAACGTCGGAAAATAAATGAAGTTTGAAAACCTGTGAATGCAATTTTAAACTTTTTACCTAGAGTTCCAGTACGTATTCCATGTAGAATTTAAAATAATGCGGTTTGGGGATTCTTGTCTTTTGATACCTTATGCATTTTCCCAATTACCCGTATAGAGTTTACAGATAAATCATTCATAGTATTTCTTACGTTAGCGGACTACGAACTGTGTATTTTTGGGTGCTGAATATTAAATCTATGGGCCTTCTCCTTATGAATGGAAGTCAAAATAATATAATATTTAAATAAAATATTTTCTTTCTATTTACTAATGACAAATATGTTTTTTTGTTATTGTCTATTTTTTATTATACGCCCATCTGGACTTTTACATGGGTTTTAGAGCATAATATAAAGTACTGTCAAAAATTATAAGTACATAGAGATTTTAAAACCATAAACTAATAAACAATGTTTTTAAACGTTTAACAGTGACATAAAATAGAATAGTATAACACAAATCATTAACTCTACATTATCCAAGCTACATTCATCAAAGTGCTGGTATAGCTGACGCTTTACTGTTTAAATGGAGTCAGCAAATATATCAACTATCCCTCCAAACTTATTGCCCAGATCATGCACAATGCTGAAATAGTCCGTGTAAGCTTAGAGTAACAATTACTCTAAGCGTGTAAGATAGGGGCCGTAAAAATGGGGCCGGTCAATCCGATAACCACTGGTAGCAAGGGGAAAATGGAAAACGAAGACTGTCATAGCTATGACATCTTCGTCTTCGATTTCCCCTACGACCTCGTCCGGTACAGTCCGTACACACTTTATATTTTTATTTGTCAAGCTTAATGGAATTTACCACCTTTGAATTATTAACAACAATAATTTAAGGTAGTATAAAAGCGATACTTGTCTAGATTGTGGTTGTTCTGGAATTATTTATTATTTGCTAACGCTACTCCACAGCTGTCGCCAGATTACACGCGTCTGTCTTAAATCCATCACATAATCTCCGCAAGGATTGGCAGTGGTAGGAATTCACAGACAGTGGATAATATAGTACAAACACACACTTACCCACTTAATACCCAGATAATATAAGATATAAACTGTTATTTTATTTGGGTTACACGCTGTCAACCAGAAGGCTGACCAGTGAATTAAGTAAACAGAAATTAAGAGGAACGACTGCGCTGCCTGTTTCATACATAACTTCATTTTGGATTTGAGACCAAAATACCCATCCGAACTGAATATATATCATTAAGTAATATTATTATAATGTAAAACAAAAATAAATAAATTACTTCTAATCCGTACTAAATATTTATTTACTATACTTTTTGATGAAAAAAAAATCATTAGGTTTAGGTGAGTATTTTGGCCTCAAATCCAAAATTAAGTTTTGTATGAAACAGGCCTCGCAGTCGTTCCTCTTAAAGAATGCGAAACCGATTATGTTACCATAATAATATACAGTTGACACAGGAAGAGAGAGAAATGTTCCCTGGTACTAAAAAATAAATTACAATACGATATATACGAGTATGGTCAGCATAGTTTCCTTTCAAGCAGACGGCCTCCATGGTCGAGGGGTAAGGCTCTCGACTGCGAATCCGAAGGTCGCGGGTTCAAATCCCGGCGTGTGAGCAAGTAAATTTTATTTGCTGTTTCACAATTAATTAATTTAAAAATAATATATAGCACACGTTTCAGAGTGGAAGATACTCTCATTATCGCCCCGGTGAAAGACCACCATTCAGAATTGAAACGTTGCATGAAATGGCTTTTAGCCGTGTTTGGTGACCAGATATGAATAGCCATTTCCCCACCTTCCTCCTCCCCTTCCCCTTCTCCTTCCCCTCCCCAATACCTTCAGCCTCACAACATTCCCCAATTGGGAATGCCATAAGACTCTGACCAGTGAGACCACTGGCTCCAGATGGTTGGGAGCAGTTGGGACTCTTGTGCGGTAATCGTATAAAAAAATATATATATTGACCTGGGTTCGATTTTCGGGTGTGGCAACATTTATATTTCAAGTTTTCATTATAAAGTTTTTAAAGTTTAAAAAAAAAAAAAAATTATTAAATCTACAATTTTACGAAGATATTGACATCTCGTAATTTTATGAAGAAATAAAAATATATTTTAACATATTGCAAGTACACACATATTATCAAAATAATAAGGATATAGAACTAATTAAAAAAAAATTATAATAATAAGTAATGAAAGTAGCTAAGTAATTAATGAAAAACGAAAAAATAAATTAATAAAAAATTATATTAGAAATTAAAAAAATATTTTTTTATTATTAATATAAATAAAATAGCGAGGCATAAAAAATTACTAATTTACATATTAAATACTGCGGTTTAAAAAATTACTAATTTACATATTAAATACTGCGGTTTAAAAAAAAGGAATGGTTGTTAATTTAATAAACAATGCATACGTGATTTTACTCGTACATCTTTCGAAGAAATAATATTTTCACTTATGTAAGAAATACAAAACTTTTGTGCTGGTGATATAAATCATAACAAAGCTATAATATTATGGGATTAATTTTTTTTCGAAAGATTTAAAATTCGTATGTTTTTTTCCAGATTGTAGGTACCTTACCTACTCACCTATGCCATTCAAAATGTTGACATTATTTCCAAGCAAAAATAGCGCGTTTTTAACTCATTTTCGTTGTCTTTGTTCCTTGTTGGAATCATTTTTGTAGTGTAAACTATTTTTACGTAAAGCCGTTTTTTGTGAAAAATCACCTCAGGGGCGCTGTAGAAATATTACTTCCTATTCTCTATCTAATTATGTACAAACACATAAAAACATACTTCCCTGCAGCTGGCAGGTCGCTTCAGATGAACACAGTTTTATTAGAAAATTTAAGCTTAGAGACGATGTAATTTTTACAGTTGCTATTTTATCCTCCTTTTCTATTGATGTTACATCTGTCAGAAGATTGGTGGAACAAGAAGAGTTGGTATTTATTTGAAATATTTATAATTTTTTTACGAGATAATATTTATGACCTTAAAAAACTTAACAAGTTTTTAATAGATATTTACATTGTGTTTTTTTTCACATTTATTTATTTACAGTGTTGCGAGCTGTGGACGCATTTGCGCACCGGTGCGTGAGATTTTTCTTTACTTACCCTCTAAGTGAATTTAGGAAAGCACTAACCGACTAGCCTAGCTAAGCAATCTATCTATGCATTTTTTCAATTTATGGATATGATCGTGTCTAATCGCTATTTTATTTCATTTTGTATTTTTTTGATACTCCGTGTGAAACCCAACACCTAATTGGCTACATATCCACATACTATGCATGCTATTTTTAATCGATTTCACGTGTTGTACACCTTATTACAAATTGGTACAGATGGTGCGACGCATGATGTAATACACAATACAAGGGACTGAACGCGGCCGTTTGACACACCTGTACCGACAAGAAACACTTGTGTATTATTTTTAGGTATTTATTTGTGTAATCTGTTGAGGCCGCCTATCGGTGTAAGTATTATCGTCGGCCGCACGCCGCGGAACTTCTGCAAATACAATATGTAGTTATTTTTGGCTGCATAAAGGCGGGGATTTGGCGATTAGCGTCGATAAGGCGGTTTATTCGCACGGCCGCCATCTTGAATCGCACGCACCAGCTGATTACGTTGCTTGACTCCCCGCTGCAATTTGCGGGAGGTCGTTGTTCCCGACCCAATTCTAATTGAAATTTTACATGAACCTAGCCTAACCTAATGATTATTATAATTCAGTGCCAGTATTGATCGGTTAGCAGTGCGTGGTAATTAATGTACTAAAAATATATACTTTTTTTTCGCCACTTTATTAATATACACAGATATCTACATGTTTCGAAAGCGATGCTTTCTTCATCAGGACTATATAGAGTACTAAAAATAATAATTTCAAGTATAGACAAATGATATAAAATTAGAACACAATAATGTAAGAATAGACAAATTATAAACACGAACAAAAAATATTGAGGTAGGTGAGTAATTAATAGTTAATAAAAAAATATTTTAATAAGAAGTTCATATTAAATTTAAAAAAAAAAAAAAAATATATATATATATATATTTAATATGAAAATAAATGCAAGACATAGTTATTTAAAAAAATTTCAATATTTATTAAATTTAATTCACTATTAATGCTTTTTTCTGATTTCTAAAATTTAAATTTGTATAGTTATAAACCAGTGATTTTATCATGTTTTGTTTTGTCACTGTTCTGTAAACGATTAGCTATAATGGTTCTCTCAGCGGAAGTAGTAGATCACAGTAGATGTGGCCTTATTGATGACTTGACCACTATTGATTAACGATTAAACATTGCTCCCTTTCAAATAGTTCCGCTTTTCTGTCTCTGAACAAGTTGCGGGGGGGAAGACCTCGCTCCCTGCATCTTCTGAGGTGGCAATTACACCGATTAGTATCGGATTAGGCTGTGAGCCGAGCACTGAACATTTAGTACCTAGCCTAGCACATTCGCGAGACGCGTTACGCCTTGGCTGATTGCGTTATTATTGCTTGTCGCCTAACATAACTGTCGGTTGCGCCACTCTCGGGGTCGACGTTCCCGCGATATGAATTCCGTACCATTCGACTGACTGTATGTTATTATTTTCTTGGGAAAGTAGAAGTCTCTAAATTTTTCTTCAAAAGTGTTGTGCCAATTTGAATTGTACTTGCTTACTTTTTTGACTGGGTCGGGAGTCAAGAAGTTTACCGATCAGCCACGGAGGTGGACTGTTTTCTGTTTTATCGTAATTTGTTTGACGAACGTAACCTAACCACAGTTTGCAAATGGCTTTGAATGCCGAGACAGCTGTAACAATAATAAAAACTAAAATGCTTGCACAACTTACTAATAACATTATTATTTTATTTTTTAAAAAAATCGACTACTAATTAAACACAATAACAGGTATTTATAAATTTACGTATTGCCTTCTTAACTAAATGATGGCGCCGTCACTTTTTCCCTAACTCCAAATCAAAGACATCAGAAACCAATTGATTATTTAAAACATATTTTTATTGTGTTTTAATAGAATACTATATACATTCGTATCCGCGAAATTATGCGAATAACATTGCATTGATGACGCACAAATTGCTGGATCTAACGAGTTATTCGCTAAAAAAGATGACTAAAGACACGTCCACTCGAACTAGTGTCGTCTTGACGTCATTGATCGAGAGTTCACATCTCTCTACCTGCGCTCTGCGCTCGTTGGTTATTTACTACAGGTTATTGTTATTATTAATATAAAATTCATGGGATTGAAATGGTTTTTTTATGTGTGTTACGTGATTTTTATCTCGGACCCATTTCCCCATCATGGCTTTTGGAAATTTGTAGAATTTTTGATGACGCAGACGTGATCAATAAACAAAGTGGCCTGTTTCATTAGCGCTAATTCAATTAGTCAATATCTAGGTTCGTTATTAAATCGTTAAAATTTATCATGTCCCGTGTTGATGTTTGTATTGAAACGCACTTATACCCTCCACACTAGCGATCACGTAAAAATTGCGAAATTGTGATTCAGTCCAAGTTTTAAGCTACAAATCGCCATACATCTATAATACAGCTCCGCAACCCAAACTTTAATATACTTTAATATCAAATCACTGTCGTCCAAATTAATAGACATGCTCGTAGTACTATTTCGAAGGCTGGAGGCAAAGGTCGCGTGACTCCCATTTTGACACCAGCCTAGTTCAATGCCGTCCACGTTTGTTTCGTGTAATTTTGACTACGGTAAGGAAATTATGAAAATGCTCAAACTAAATACTCTGTTTCTATAACAAGCCAAACCTTTTTTTACATCTGTGTATCGTTAACTCTGTGGATTGAACCCAATTTATCTTCGCTAAAAACCTTACGTTCATAAATTAATGGTTGTCTGTCTGTCTGTCCTCGATTTTCTCGAAAATTACTATACCAGTTTCGCTGAAAATGGCACAGTTTGTTCTTATTAGTGCCGGAGCGGTTTAAAGAGTAGTTTGAATGAAATCCAATATGTTAAATTGTTGCTATAACATTTTAAAATTAGTGTGAAAATCATTAAACCCGCCATGTTGTATTAAGGTTAGCCCATAGATATACCACTCTGGTTAGCCACAGATTGCGTATTCAAAAGAAGAAGTTTTGTTTTGGTCAAATATTTTCAAAATGGAAAACACAAGTTTTTTATTTAGATATATTTTGAAAAAAATAAATGTTTGGAATGAAATAAAATTTCTTTAATGTAATTGTTCAGAGATAGTAATAGTCGTTACAATTCTGAAGTTGAATTCTGAATTCTTACATTATTTAAAAAAAATCGGGTATCATCAGCTAGTATGAAATAGAAATTATAATTTGAAAATCAGTAAGGAGCACAATATTTCGAACGGTGAAATGCGCGCACTATTTCCTCTGGTTGTTTGCTACGTTAACATACCTATTTTCAGCTTGCAGCGTCAGTGCGGTCCGTTTGATAGATTCCCCTATCTTAACAAACGGATTGCAATCTTTAGAGCACAGGCACGGCCGTCCTCATTCTACCGATATTTCAATTGAAGATGCTCTAAGGAACTAGCGTCATTGATCCATTCGGCACCGGTGCATAGGCGGGAAACACGCTAAACGCGCGCTCAACTTTTGTCACATGAGAACGGCTCGTTTCTACTTATCGTTTTTGAGTTCAACAGCCCGGCAGTGGAACGACTTGCCGGCCTCTGTGTTTCCTCCCTCCTGCAACATGGGTCTCTTCAAGACTTGCCGGCCTCTGTATTTCCTCCCTCCTGCAACATGGGTCTCTTCAAGACCCATGTTCACCCCTTCCTCTCCCCATCCCTCCGAAAAGACCCTCCACACAGCATCCCCAAAGATTATTTTCCTCGGGGCCTCCTGTGAGGAGTTAATGTAAAAAATATATATACATATATCCACATTCTATTCGGGTAGTTGGAAAATGTATAATCTTTCAAAAGATAAAAATCCTCATACTCTAATGTTTTAAATTATATTAAATACATACTAAAATAGGTAATTTTAGATGTTTTACTTAAATTTCCAGTTTTGGATTTTGAAACTTTGTGCATCTTCCTAACTACCCGTATAAAATAAATCATTCGTAATGTTTCTTGCGTTATCAGACTAAATGTGTGTATATTTGGGTGCTGACCCTTAAATAAATCTCCTTTTTTTAACATATATTTTTTGCGTAAACCAAGATTAAACCAATCCTATAATGACTTAACGAAGTTTAAAAAAAAAAGAATTATTGTTTGCCACTGTAATACAAGAGTAGTAGTATCCTTGAAACATCCAATATACATGAAAATAAACCAACATAAAGTAAGATACAGTCGTGTTTACAACTAGTTTTTTTATGCCTTCCAAATTCAATATAACATTTTGTTTATGCAACAAAAAAATAGGTGTCTATAGCAACCGACAGAAGCCATCATTGATATTCAAATAGGTAGGGGGTACTTGCACAAATCTGCATTGAAATGTATCTACATAATAGTAACGTCCCGAGTAGAAGTGTCATGTTAACAACTTCCTTATTTTCATTGTCGTTTTGTTAGACAGAACCCTTTATCATCCCGAACCTCTGTACTGTTTTACACGCTCGAATAACTGTGGCTGTATGCAAATTGCTTTAGCGCTAAGTGCAACTCTCGACAATGGACGACCTTTCCCGTCTGCTCTACGCTCTCTGGAAAATTATATAAAATTTTGTAAAAGGGTCACATTAAATTACAGGTGTTATGTTATTTGCTTCTATTATGGCTCTGATCTTTTTACTTGGTGGCGAAAATTGCACTATTTTACTCCATCTCGGTCACGAGACACGGCAGGTTTGAATAGGTGGGGATTTCATTTCCCTTTCCTAGCCGCATTTCATATTGCATAGCAATATGAGATGAATTAGTAAAAAGGTGACTAAATTCGTGACACAATCGCATAGGATGGGTGTGACCTTTTGATTCGGTGGTATTTTACTCGACTAGTTTTTATGTGCGTGGGGGATAGACCGTTTTGCAGTTTTCGCGACCACCGACTTTCCTCGCCTTCTTGGTCTGTTGCGCAACGTCGAGCACGTGGCTGTTCCCCTCTTCCCCTTCCCCCCCGTTTCCCTTCTCCGCTTCCCCTCGTGCTGTGCCACATCATCGCGGTTTTCCTGGCCAGTGCTGCCATTGTGGAAAAAGTCTACGTACATTTCGCTTTGCGTTTGAAAAGTTGCTGAATATTTTTCGAATAATATAAGTTCGCGTGCATTCAGGCGCACAGATCTTTATTGGCGTTTTGAACTTTTTAAAGCGTTTGAATTTAGAATAGAACATACTTAGAAACGACCCATAGTCATGTGACAAATGTAAAACGTGTGCAAATGTTGGGCGCGCGTTTGGTGTGTTTACTGACTGCACCGATGCCGATGGGATTAATGACGCTAGTTCCTCAGACCATCTTCCATTAAAATACCGGTAGAACAAGGACAGCATTCCCACCTGACGTCTGTTCTCCAAATATTGCAATCAGTTTGTCAAGATCAAGTTAGACGAATCTATTAAACGGACCGCCCGTTTCTGCACAGAGTCAAGGGTTTTCATATATTTGTTGGTGAGTATACGGAATATAAAATTGAATATTTTGTTACTGTCCTTCTTTCGAGACGCTTATAAAAATACAATATATTTTCATTTCAAAACTGACAAATACAGTATTTTTATAAGTTTCGTGAAAGGACTCGAGTAACAATTTATTCCATTTCATATTACGTATAACCGCCAACAAACAATTCATCTCAATATTTAAAAGCATTAAACGCTAAACGTTTTTTTTTATATTTAAATTCCCGCCATCTGTGGTATCACGTATAGTTTAACCTCAAATAAGAAAATTACTTTAAAATTTCGGGATACGTCGGGTATTAAAATTGAAAATTGCTTCCGAGGGCTTACGCCATCATGCTATAAATGTAAGAATATAAAATAGGTTGTGTAAGTATTGTGGTGATCGCTTTCGAAACATGTTGATATGTATATATTAATAAAGTGGTGATTACAGAGTAATTTTTAATTCATTTATTAATATATATATAAATAGTCACCGTACTATAATATGTACTTTATATTATAGGTCGAGCTTTGTATCTAGACTGATATTTGATTCCATAAACCATCGACATTACAACAGATGGTGATTCATTGATTGGATGTAACAGTGCCTTGAATTGATTAGCACACTATACCACAGAAGCGATGTTCCAATGAAATGAAGTGTCTGATAAAAATAGTTGTTAACTAAATAATTAATTGACCGATCCGGATATATTTCTTTACATATAATTAAATTATAGTTTGTTTCCAGGGTTTACCATGTTAATCATAATAATAATTGGACGATTTGTATAGCGCCGTTTTTGTGAAAAATCACCTCAAGGACGCTGTACAAATATTACTTCATATTCTTTAACTAATTATGTACAAACATGTACAGAAAAACATACTTACCTGGCAGTTGCTTCGCTCTGAAATGTATTAATATTTCATTAATTTGTCCGTCTCAAAATCTCCAAATATAATTTAAAAAATGTACCCTAATTTCACAATACCGCCTTCGCATCACTAATAAACACATTTTAGTCTCCCTGCAATCCTTTTAATAGTAGTTTTTTTTTTATATTCCGAGATAAACACGCAACATTTCCACATAATACGGAGACCAATGGCTGCTGTAGAATACTCGTATTTCATATGTGCACCATATTATATGAAGAGACGACCTGAATGGAATCTCTTCGGAAAAGGGTGTTGTGTTAAGCGTCCATAAATGTGTGATTTAGTTCGGGTACAATGTTAATATTGAAAGATTCCTCTCATGGAAAGTAAATAGTTACTAAAATCGTTAAAGTATGGAAAGTTGAGTTCGGTAGCGCAATTGGTAGAACGTCCGGCTGGCAATCGGGAGGTTCTGAATACTCATTTTCTTAATATTGTTTCAATGTTTATAAATAAAATGATTTGTTAACAACTCTCTGCCCAACGACTCTTCCCTTCAATGTCCCGAATGCGCACACATGCGCAGTTTTTGTGAAGAATACCGTCAACGTTTGAATATGACATTTTGCATACTTAGTTCCCGCTTTTGACACGTTATAGCAGGGCGACTGGCGTGACGCGTGCGGCGCTGCGATTCGTAGATAGATTGATTTCTTGGAATATTTATATACATTTTAATGTAATTATTTTTTAATCTAGTAAGGTAGGTTAGAGGCAGTGCTTATTTATTTTATTATATTACGTACGCTCTATGTGGCTTTTACACGATGCACGTCTCTTAGTGTAGCTATGTTATGAAGCTGAAGAATATGGGATACGCGTACCGTTGATAACACCGATGTCGCCTCTCCCTCTTTCTAATGCTTTTTACGAACAGTGAGATTACATCGGATCTCTCAAGAGGCAGGACTTGTTACACAAACTTGTACCGACCTTCCCTGCCCGCCTATTTTCGATTCACCTGATCCTGCCATGTCCTCCCGGGACGTCCCCGACTCCTATCCAAGCGTCACATTTCTTCAATTCCAGTTATGAAACACTTTATCGCATAATAAACCCATATCTTTATCTGACTTTATATAAAGAATGACAACTTTCCAAGAATGGACGCGTCGATTGATTGCATTTTTTTAAGTTTTTAATACGCTATCGTCATTATCGCCTCGTGTAGGCGAAAAACCCTGTGCTGTCGAGATTTGATATAATTTGTATTATTTATTATTATCTGGACATTATGACAATCTTATTAATCTACGATTAGTTTTATTTCGATACAATTTGCAACACAACACCTTCTTATCAAAATAAAATAAAGTTTGTCTGCGTATATCCAAAGAAATGCATTATTATGTGACAGAACTAGTACACTGTATGTACCCCGTACAAATCGCAAGTGCGCCCCACTGTATAATTTGGCAGCCACCTCTGGTCGGGAGCCCCAAAATATCTGAAAGAAACGGGCGGCCCGTTTGATAGATTCGCCTATTTTAACAAACGGATTGCAATCTTTGGAGAACAGACGTCAGGTGGGAATGCTGTCCTTGTTCTACTGGTATTTTAATGGAAGATGGTCTGAGGAACTAGCTTCATTAATCCCATCGCCATCGTTGCAGTCAGTAAACACGCCAAACGCGCACCCAACATTTGCACACGTTTTACATTTGTCACATGAGAATGGGTCGTTTCTACGACTCATTCTTGTGTTCAACACCTCGGCTGTGGAATGATCTGCCGGCCCCTGCGTTTCCTCCCTCCTACAACATGGGTCTCTTCAAGACCCAGGTTCACTCCTTCCTATCCTCTAAAAGACCCTCCACACTGCATCCCCAAAGATGATATAGGCCTGGAGGCCTTGAGGGAAATAATTTCCCTCAGGGTCTCCTGTGTGGAGTTTCTCTAAAAAAAAGATGATCGACGGAGGAAATATCGCGAAACATTTCCTGCATTTTTGCTGCACCCGGCTTATGTCGATTCCCTACCAGACCGTCAGAGAGCGGCCTTAGTGTGAATGCCGTTTTGCGAATACGGCGAAAACTTTGTATACATCTTTAGTTCGTCGTCAAGTTGAATATAACTCCTCGATCTGGTCCCCCCATTTTAAATAAAAAAAAAATTCAACACCTTAATTATAAACTCGGTATTCCCATTGAAAGCATTAACTATAATTACTTGATGAAAGAACTAAATTTATTAAATCTCTCAGATCGAAGAATTTTTTCCGATTTGTTAATTATGTTCCAAATTGTAAATGGTAGTATAGACAGCCCTGATTTAATAAACCTTATTTAATATCATATACCTACAAGAACTACTCGTTCCAAATTCCCGTTTAAATGTAATAACACCAGGACCGAGCATTACAAATACTCGCTTGTACCTAGATTACAAGAAGTTAGTAATAGATACGCAGATGTAGCGGATCTATTTAACTGCACGGAAGGTACGTACAAGAAGGCTATGATGATCTGCCGGCCTCTGTGTTTCCTCCTTCCTACAAATGGGTTATATCCTCTAAACGACCTTCCACACAGCATCCCCGATGATATATGCCTTGATGAAAATTATTTCCCTCAGGGCCTCCTGCGTGGAGTTACTGTAAAAAAAATAAAAAAATAGGTGGTGGACATAATGGAATCGATTCAAATTCATTCGAATTATTCTTAATGTATTTTGGCGCTCTCGTAGCAGCCGGCAGCTTTTTATAAGTGCTCCAGTTTATCTGGGAAATATTGGGAAATTCTTAATTTTTCCGGTGTTAAAATAGCGTAAAATAACCGCAATAATTTATTGGTTACATTTATAAAAATCGTATAATTTTAGTGTGGCCGTTTCGGGCTTAAATCAAGTTTATAATAAAAAATCAAATAAAAACCCAAACATTTTAACTTCAAATCTGTCACGTTGTTCTAAATTAACCCAAAAGCATCGGTCATCGGTCGAAGGCGTTCGCCACATGTGCTTGTTAAAAGACCTTTGCCTGTTAAAAGCCTAGTGAAGTGTCCAGAGTGAATGGATGATTTACAATGTTATTCTTTGAACTATGGTGATTGTAAACAATATCGTAAACGACCGGGCTACACAACGCAAACTTAATGGTGAATGTGTTATTTTGGACCATTTAATAGCTGCAAAGATATCGTTGTATAATCTTGAACGTTGTACCACAACCGCAATTCGCAAAATTAGATTTCGTGGCTGCCGAGAAAGGCGCAATAGGAAAAGACATTTGACGAGAAGATCTTCTGCTGTCACGGCGACCTGAGTTCTGACCTGCAGTCTACAGAGCAGATCCGGTGCATCATGCGGCCCACGGACATGCCCGACCAGGCTGCTCTGCGACCTGCTGTGGTCCGACCCCGACAAGGACACCACCGGCTGGGGCGAGAAATGGACGACACGCTGGTGTGCTTTTTCCAGATCCTGAAGCCGGCCGATAAGCGCTACCTGACATACGGGCAGACCAACACCAAGCGTCCCGTCAGGCCCCCCAGGGGCGTCACCAACAAAGACAAAGAAGATTGGATATGGATATGGATCAGTTCCCCCGGCCCTCGTCCTCACCCGCCGCCCAACTTCACATAACTCCTATCATTTGTATTAGCGTTTTGCAATATATCGTAAGGAATAAATACAGTTAGCTTTTTTTTTCTCAATTTAACATGTATGAAAACTTAGATCAAGCCGTATTTAGTTTTGATAATTTAACTGCATCTCTTTATATGGTCTATACATAATGTGTAATGATAGCCTGTCCAAAAAAAATGTAATAGATGTAATATAGGAATAATGTAAGAATAGGAAGTAAGATTTGTACAGCGCCCTTGAGGTGATTTTTCACAAAAACGGCGCTATAAAAATCATCCGATTATTATTATTATTATTATTATTAATTAATTAATTAATTAATTAATAATTCGAAACGTTTTTTTAATTCATGCTGAGGTATTAGTGGTTGACATCGAATTGTTAACTGTTCTTTTTTGACACAAATATTTCTTTATTTTCGACAATAAAAATGCCATTGTTGTATTTTTTTTAAATGGACGATGGATTTGAAAAATTTAATTTTACTGCTAGTTCTTCACTCTCGGAGACCGTTTTTCTGAGGGAAGGACTGTTACTGTTTTCACTCTCGTATTGCGCAATTGTTTATTGGATTATGATTAGTTGTATAGTGGTTGAGTTCGTCCATTACCTGTACCCCGCGCACCACCCTTCAAAATTATGAATCACCTCGCTTTCTCTTTGACTTCGATAAATAAAAACCGAAAAGGCGTCAAGTGGAAAGGCGAGTTTTCATTCTACACACCGCACTGGGGTAGGTAGTCTGGCCTATATAGTATTGCATTGCAAACGCTAATAATGTTTCGAAACTGTTAATTCGATTTATTCCCATCACTAACCGTTTCATAACCAATACAACAAAAAATGATTTATTTATTGAATGATAAAATCAAACTCACAAAATAATGTCCGTTCTTTCAAGATTTTCAGGCGTCCTTTATCGTTGTATTTCGCTTTTGGCCATTATCTCTTTTATTATTAGATATTGTCTCCTTGACCCGCCGGCGATTGAACCCACGCCGTGCCGTGACCCTGCCGGACTGTGTCAATAATAACGTAGTATCGAAGCGATATCTCCAGTAATATAGTATTATATTATTATATAGCGTTGCTCATATTACATTTTACGATCGGTGGCCATTTTGGACGAGAAACGCACAAAGCACGCTCGCGCGCCGCTTATCAACCCGACCTACGATGATAATGTTCGAGAAATTAACAACACTACAGCGGAAGCCACGAAATCAACGGAAAATTTGCACCCGCAAGTAAAAAGTCATTTAATTACCAACGCAAATTTCTTATATGCATGACGTTTGATTTGTTCCTTTTTACTCGTGCGTTAAATTTGCTTGACGCTTTTCTGCGTAGTGGCCGGATGGGGACAGGTTTTTTCGCCCGTAGCCGTTCATAGTGTCTACTTTTTCATTCGTTCGAAGAACGTCTTCTTGACTGCACGTGTCCGACGCGCCGTCGTGTTCTGTTTTCCGAATTTGAATTAACTCGTGCTGCAGCCTTTGTTTGTACACGTAGGTACCGCACAGGTTTAATTTTAAAATATCGAATTTTGTATTTGAATAATTATTGTGTTCCGTATTAGAGTTTTAAATTATTGTATGTTAAAGCAATCGGTAAACAGTTATTTTCTTTAAGTTAAGTTTTGAATCGTATTTCTATTACCTTTATTTATTATAAAATTTCGGGACTTTTCTAATACTACTTAACTCATGGTTAGTTTCTTATCAAATCACATTGTTCTTGTGCTGTCTTTTTTTTAGTAATCAAGATCAGGTCGATTTAAATTTTATGCTTTTATAGAATTTATATTTATTGTTGCTGTTTTCGTGATATTTTTAGTGTGTACAAAAATACAAAAAAAAAATCCAAATAGTGAAAGTTTATTGTCAAACAAAAAGTGAAGTGAAAAAATTGAATTCATCTACTTCCCGAATGGGGCAGCTTTACATATTCGTTTTAAAGTAGCTACCTAATTAAATTAATATATTTTTGTGTATAAAAGCGAAGAATAAGCTGCATTCTTATTGCAGTCTTACTGAGTAGAATGGGCGTCCTCATGGAATCAAGCCAGGCCAATCAATCGAGGGCAGGCCAGGGATTCCGTCCAGTAGACTGCTACCTCCAGATGTACGACAAGCAGCCGCAGAGCCTGCAGCAGCCACACCAACCACTACACCAGCAGCAACTGCAACATGTCACCAAACTGCAGCACCAACAACTCAATGTCAACAGGATCCAGCAGCAGCAGCAACCGAGCATCAACAGAATCCAGCAACAGACTGTCGATAAGCTACAACACCAACAACTGATTGTCAACAGATTTCAACAGCAACACCAGAATGCCGATAAACTGCAACAGCAACAAATTGTCGAAAAACTACAGCAGCAACAACTGAATGTCAACAAGTTGCCATTCCCTTCCTACGTCCGCCAGCAAAACCTGAGAGAACCCTACCACATAGACTTCCCACAACACTACATCAAAGAAGAAAGCGAAGATATTGACGTTGAAGAATTGGACGTGGTGGCAGTCTCCCCTCATGATAGAGTGTCATACGTGCAAAGCTCCGTTCTCGTCCGTCCGGAATTTAACGGAATCGCTCTGCCTCCCTGCGGTGGCGCGATGTCGCCGCGGGAGAGGGCCAACAGCCTCAGTTCCGCCCTGGTCCGGCCGGACTCGAACGGAAGCGGCGGCTCGCCCCTACGCCGCAAGTACGAGAATGCCGCGACTGAGGAGCCGGCGGAAGCGAGCGGAAGGCCGCCCAGCCCACGGGTGACCTCTATGCCGCCGCCGAAGAAGAAGTGGATGAGAGATTATATGGGTAAGAATTTTGTTTAAAATATTTCGCATTTTACAATAAAAACCGAATATTGAACTAGGGGGGAAATTAATAATCCAACCTTTTTGCGAAATCACAATTTTTGATATTGTGAATTTCGTTGTTTGGGAATACTATCATTGTAACAGGGTCAGTAGCTATATTGGCATCGCGTCTGGGCCCTACCCAGGCTTCGTGAGTTCAATTCCTTACTTAAGTCTAACTAACTAACTAACTAACCATCACGCCGTTTCCCCGCAGGGGTAGGCAGAGAGGACGGACCGCCAAACAACTCGATCTTGGCATACACTTCTTGCTTCATTCACATTCATACAACGCCTCATACATTCTCTTGTTATTCCGACTTCTGACATGGCCCGACTCGAGTATTTGATTCACTTGATCGTGCCATGTCTTCCTCGGGCGTCCCCGGCTTCTTCTTCCATTCACATTCGCGTCATATATTCTCCTTACACTCCTTTCTTCGTTCATTCGCTCTACATGCCCAAACCATCTAAGCGTCCCTTTCTTAATCTTGCTCACTACGCTTACATCAGCCTTGCATTCTTTACGAATCTCAACATTTTTCACTCGATCATACATGGTTTTACCACACATTCGTCTCAGAGATCTCATTTCTACAGCATTCAGTCTACTTTCATCCTTCCTCTGCCAGTTCCATGCCTCACTGCCATACATCAAGGTTGGTATCAGCACTCCATTGTGGACTGCTAGCTTCGCTTCCTTGGACAACTTTTTGTTTAAAAAAGTTACTTAAGTCCTTCATCATTAACTTAATAAACATCCACATACCATCAAGACCAACCCGACAAACCGATTTTTTATTGGCCCGCATGCAGAACCAATCTTAGGATAAATTCTCCAATTCTCCGTATTTATGCTCAATATAACGCACAATTTCACAATATCGACATTCTACTCGATACCCTTTCAAAATATCGAACCGAAGTGATACGTCCGACCATAATTTGATGCATGAGTATAAAATGTATCGAGAGCATCTCCTGTCCCGATCCTATCTTCCTCTTCCTCTCCCCCCTTCCTTCTTATTTTTTTCTAATAAAACGCCTGTACTTAACCACCATTAGCATAAAAAACTTTGTTGGCTTTCCTTTTGTTAAACTGCCTTTGTATGTAAATCTGTATTAAAAGCTGTTTTTTACTTACAAATAAATAAATAATCACGACCGCAAGCACCACTTTCCGCTTAGCATGATCGTAGTGCGAGATTTTAAAATATTTTCGGGAACATTTTTTGACGTGTTTTTTTCGACCCCTTTTTATGTTTTCGTTTGTTTCCCCTGCATTTTCGCAATAGAAAATAAAACGATTACATGTTTGATTATTCTGGTCCTATTTTTAGAATCGTATTATTTACATCTGCCGCCATTCACAAAGACTCGCCAAACAGTGTTGTGTGTTTCAACACGTCAACACGTTTATAATTTTTCTGTTTACCGACGTGATTTGCGGACAGTTTATTAATAATTTCATATGATTTTAGCTCTCCCGTTTTTATATTTTCCGTCATTTCCACCCCTCAAATAATTATTGTTTTTTGTCTCCCTAACCTTAGAAGCATGGCATTTAATATTGTAGGAGCCATTTAATCGTTGAAACATTTAAAAAGTCCTTTGTGAGCGGGCCAGACTACGAGACGGCGGAGCGCCATATTTGTTTTGCTGCCCGGCCGGCTGATAAAGTAGGCACTTAACCGTCCTAACCTACCATCACTAGTCTTTGGTAGGCAGTACCTACCTAACCTATCCGGCGACCTTCCCAGCCCTATTCCGACCGCGCCCATCGACAAAACTACATACGAAATTAACGAAACTAGTAAAAAAGTGCTAACTACTTGCACATCGCACGATGATGTCGTCTTGTATTTAGTGAGACCCCTTTGGTGAGGTGTGTCGCGCTTGCCGGTAAGTTCGAACGTCTCCGTCCGGGGTTTTCCTGCGCTGGAGGCACGCAAGGACGCGGGAGCTGGTTCGCTTTTGGGTCACGGCTGCAGGCGGCGCGCGAATCGAGCGCTCGGACGCATTTCAAATTGGAATGCATTCTATTCCGTTCTTGGAGCGCGGGGAAATACAACCGTCGTAAAAATCGAGTAATAATTGAATTAATATTTTGAACCGTTTTCCTCTGACTAATCCAACTAACATTATTTTATTGTAAACAAGCCGAACATTTTTACTTAGTTACTGTTTTACTCAAATTGGCGGCACGCCTAGCTCGCCCCCCCCCCACCCCTCCCTTCTTACTTTGGTTTCTTCCCCATGCGTGTTAGAGCATCTCTATGTATTATTTGCTCTGTGCAGCCCAAAGACGTACAGATATAATTAACCGCCTGTGTGCCAGCGATGCCGGAGCGGCATTCTCTAGCAACGCACCCGACTCTATTTTATAGCATTTTGAAACTTTAAAAATGCGCCTAGCATACTTAAATATATTTTATTCCCTTGGCAAGGAAATAGTATATCTTAATTCTATCTCACATTTATTTTATCTGTGAAAAAGTTGCTTCGCAATTGTGGAAGTGTCATCGACCTTGCAACGTCGATTATTACCGTCATATTGTGAAGGACACTTATTTAGCTTTATGAAACTTAAATAAAACAATAAATAAATATATAGTTTCTTGGGCATTAACTAAGTAACAAATTCTATGCATTTTGTTTATTATTTGGGATGTGCTGAAACCGGTAGCGAAATAATAAATTCAACTAAAAGTGAATAAAACTTTTCCAACAAAAAATAAATAAAAATATCCTTGAATTCCTTTATTTACCCTTTTTAATATAAAATGGGTGAGAAAAGAAGCATTTCTCTGAATATAAGTAGCTATTTAAGTAAATAATAACTAGTTATTTAATTAGTGTATTTCTGACCACGTTTTATGATGGGCCAACCACTTCCTAGGAAGGGATAATCACTTGTGCAGACAGAATCTTTGAAAACATAACCAAAGAAGAGCATTATTTCATAACCCCAGCCTAGGCAACAAGCATTGATAACCTTAACAGTCAAATCCGTAAGTTTGATTAGGCAATCTTACAGATAATTGCATCATGGAATAACTGAGTGAACGTTATCCAATCATATTAAATATTTATTATAAAATTATTCAACGTAAGACGGGAACCGTTAACCGGTCGGCCGCTTTAAAGCTTTTTAATATGTTTAGTATGTGTAACCAAATACCGTAAAAATATAATAATACGCCCAGTTCCTGTCATTTACCATGCATTGAGATGGCAACATGCTACACCAGCGTCCCTAGCGGCGAGAGTTGCCGAAATTGTTTTTTTTCCATACATTTGAATAGGTTTTATATTAAATATATTAATAAATTATAGAAATCAAAAATTCAAAAAATTAATTTTAGGTAACCTATATATGATTTTACTCACTTTTTGCTCATGACTCATGACCATGACGTCCTGTGTTCGAATCCCAGCTACTACCGTTATCTTTTTCTTTTCTGTGTCTTTTCCGTTTCGTATTTCAATTTAGGAATTGTTAATATTATTTAATGATTAAAAATATATTACAATGAGGTTTTATTAAATATTTCTTACTAAGAAATATTTTATTGGAGTCTACGTTACTTGAAAAATAAATAACTGTAAGTGTAAAAATTATTACTATTATATTACTATATTACTACTTATTATTATTATTACTTCCCTACTCTAGACATATTTTGTGAATTTAATGTATCATCTATTACAGAATTATATAAAAGAAACGCCTTATATCAAATCTACAAACAATTTTTCATCAGTAAAATTCACTCCACCGATGATAGTATAAGCAATAGATTCGAAACAAATGGTTTAATAGCCATCCCGATGATAAGAACGACCACAGCACAGCGCCACTACCTGTATTTAGGTATAGGGTGGTACAATATATTATTATCCAAAAATAAAATTAATGTGATCGAAACATTGAAATATGAACAATTAATTCAAAGAGCAAAATAATTCCCCGATATATTGTACCCTTAATGTATACTATCTAGAATATAAATTACTACTTGGTTATTTTTATTTATTATTATTCTTAAAATTGTTCTGTTGTATTTACGTTTGTAGTTATTTACTAACTTTTTAATAATGCTTACATATTAAATTGTTTTCTTTTTTAAAATTATTTTATCATTACGTATGTAAATACTCCTCCCATAACCACGAGCTCAACTTTGGAGTTAGAAAAATCATTCAATAGGAAGTTAAAAAAAATCTTGTATACGATGTATTATGTTGTAATTATGTATTTTTTTCCCAATAAATAAATAACTTCAATAAGTTATTAAAAAAAATTATTATTATTTTCATTATAAAAAAAAAACTATAAACAAATCTACATTGCTAGGTATATAAAACCCAAACTGCCGCTATTTGTTTTGTGTTGTTATTAAAATAATTGTACTGTTTATCCAGTCAGCGTCATTAATCCAATATCAATTATAATTTTAACCAGTTACGTTGTTTGGTATCAGCGTCATCTGGGTATTGGTATTTAGTTGGACTTGTAATATAATTAATTGCAGTGTTGTTTATTTTAGAAGTAAATTCGTCATTATTGTTCTTGTAATAGCGGTCTTCCTCGATTTGGTTTCAGTAATAATATGTGCGTGACTGAAAATAATGTCTTTTTGATAAACAACGTGGAAAATTTTGCAATTGGCTAGGAATAGGTATACTGAACTTTGTATTAACGCGACCTGCTTTTTTACAGTAGCCCTTGAAGGAAATAATTTCCTTCGAGCCCTACGTCACCTTTGGGGATGTTGTGTGGAAGGTCTTTTAAAGGACGGGAAGGAGTGGACCTGGGTCTTGTTGGAGGAAACACAGAGGCCGGCAATTCATTCCACGTAGAAATTATTAAGACGATTAGTATAAATCCTGAAAATTCACAACAAAGTTTTTGGTGAATCGTGTGTAAAGTATGTACTTTTAAAATGTTTTTAATATATATATATATATATATAGTGTGTTTGTTTATATATACACATAGATGTATATAAATGTAGTAAACAAACACGTGTTTGAAATATGGGCAGCCAAAATGAGACCCATTGGCATCTCGCCGGAATGGATCTCCAATGATAACTGGAAAATGCTTCCATGACTGGACATGTCGTCCTAGAAAAGATAGATAAAACAATAGTGTACAACATTCGTGTAAATTGGCTTATTTAATGTTTAAAAAAACGCGAGGAACACTGAGTTCAGTGAGACAAATACTCCTGGCCACGGCGCCACGGTCAGCCGTGCTGCGACTCCGTTCGCTGTCGGAATGATTCGGGCGACATCGACAGCCGCTTCACCCTTCATACTTCACGCGCGGGAATAATTTTTTACACCGATTTTTCAAGTAACGTAGACTCCATTTATATACCTCAATGTAAATAAATATATATATAAGGCGCAAGTGAATGGAAGAAAAAGCTTGGGATTCCCCTAGAAGATGAACCACGATAAAGTGAATCAAATACTTATGTCGCGTCATGTAAATAGTCGATATATGACAGAATGGAGCCGAGTGGTCCAAAGCGTCGGGTTCGGAATGTTTGCTATTTTTTATGACGCCATATTTATTGCTTACTCAATCGCTATCTGGTGTCAGTTTGTCTACTTTCCGTGTCATATCTTGCATGTGATGCATCGCCGCTCGTCACGTGGGGGCTCCAGTCTATTATCTACTGTTCACGTCACAGCCAGTAGCAGATGGCTTCTCATTTATTCATTTGGTAAATTACAAAATTAGGTTATTGCTTCTTTGTTTGTAAGAAAAGTGAGATGTGATTTATTTATTACATCTGTGGATACTTTTGGCTTGTGTAATGGATGATGTTAGCTTTGTAATTTAATGTATCCAATTAAAAAATAAGCTGAGAAAAAAGGACAACTACATAAAAATAATTTACACCACTTTCCGACCTTCCACTTCCTCTCCCACATCTCCTTCTCTTCCTCACTCCCTTCAGCCTCACAAAACACCGATTGTGGATGCCCGCCGGTAGTTGGGACTCTTGCGCGGTTTTTTTCGTGTCGTGGATTGTCTAGGGGTGTGAAGAAATTAATGTTGTAAAAGGAAGAACACTAATTTGTTAATTCGTTCGCCTCTGTACTGGTACAATTGGCTGCATTCCGAGCATCTCAAAAATCTCCGCTGGCTCAAATGTCCTGAAAGAATCCAGTTCAAGCTCTGCTGGATGGTATTTAAGTCACTTTACGGAATGGCTCCGGCTTACTTATCAGAACTGTGTATTCCCGAAAATACCAACTCACGGCAGTCCACCCTTAGGTCAGCAGCGTCATCAGCCATCGGCAGGTTGAAGGAACCAAAGCGCACACCTAATACTAAGTTCGGTGATCGTGCTTTCGGAGTTTCAGGACCTAAAGCCTGGAATGAACTGCCGCATGACTTAAGAATTATCAAAGACTCAACAGAATTCAGAACTAAACTTAAAACACATCTTTTCAGACAATCGTATCCATAAATTAAAGAAATTCACCTGTAAATTGCTTAGCTAGGCCGGCCGGTTAGTACTTACCTAAAGTCATTAAATAAATAAAAAAATAAAAAATATAATTAAAAATTCACGCATCGGGGCGCAAATGCATCCACAGCCCGCAACACTGTAAACAACCAAAGTGTAAAATAAAAAATAAAACGTTTCTTTATACTTGACATAATTATTTTTTAGTATTCTATATATTCCCGATGAGGAAAGCGACATACAGGGTAATTTTTATTTCATTTATGTAATAAATTATAATTTGTCAGATTCGTAACAATGGCCTGTGGTGATTGTTGAGTTGGCTGCAGGAATTTCTCGGAAGCTTATCGCGCTCTGTAATCGCCCACGCAAACAAACAAACAAACAAACATACAAACAATGTTTTTCATATGTGAATTGTTTCGTTATCGACGATACGTCAGCTGTTCGATATTTCCATCTTGGGATGAGGTTTGTTATTTGATACAATTTTGGGTTGTTTGGATTTAAAACTTTAGTAGACTGATTGCTCTGGAAGTGAGATCCCTGATATGATAAAATATGAACCGCAGTAGTTACAGTTACTTTTATGCTACATTATTTACCACTTTCTTAGGTAAGTACGTCATAATTATTTTTTACCGTTGTTGCTTATACTCATATACGAGTATCTATCTACCTCTCTATTAATATCTAATAACTTTTACCACCTTTCCATCTACTCCTGTCTTTTGTACCTTTATCCCACTCCTATGTTCTCCGCCACCCTCCCATCCCCCGTCTGACATAGTTAAGCTAACTAAATTAAAACTGTATATTGTGACACTTTACTTATATTATTTATCATCAGCAGTGGAAAATTTATAATTGGCATGATTTATTGTGTTTATTATTATAAATACTACGAGTATGTAAATTGTGGGTTTGCTGTTAATTTTCCCAAAAATAAATAAAACTAAAACCATCTAAGACAGTGTTACAAATTTAGAAATCCGGAAATAATGCAAGGTAGTTTAGACGCGTGGAGCGGATAAACAGAAAAAGTAGTGCCAGGAGAATATATGAGGCGAAAGTGAATGGTACAAGAAGCAGGAGACGCCCGAGGAAGACATGGCACGACCAAGTGAATCAAATACTTGGGTCGGGTCATTTCAAGAGTCTGAAACAAAAGAATCTCTGAGACGAAACATGAATGTAAAAGAAGCAAGGAATGTGACGAGAGTTGTGTGTTGTGGTCCACCCTCTGCCCACGCCTGCGGGGAACCAGTTTTAGTTAGTTAGATCCACAGAGCAAATAACACAGAGATATCCTAATACACAAGGGGAAGAAACCAAAATATAGTAGGCGAGCTAGGCGTGCCTCCAATTTAAGTAAAACGGCAAATAAGTACAAAAACGTTCGGCTTGTTCACAAAAAACGAGTGTTTAGTTTGATTATTTTATATTTTGATAACCGCAGTCAAAATCACGCGAAACAACCGTAGCCGGCAGTGAACTAGGCTGGTGACAAAATGGGTGTCACGCATTGACGCCACGGAAGGGAAGCGGAAGCGCCGCGACATACTTCTGTTATACCACAAGCGGGAATTCAGTAACTTCTCGGTAAACACGCATCCAGTAAATCTGTGCACTGCGTTTAAAATATAATGAATACGGCTAAAAATATAATGGGTACTAAACGGCGGACACGTTTTAACACGTGTGCTTTGATAGTGATTGCGTACCCGATATTTTTTTTATAAAACCATTAAACATGTCGTGATTTATATTATTTTTTTATTACTTACCATTTCGAATTTACATAGATAAATAATGTGTCTTGCGATACCTGGCCGTCAATTCGGTAAGTATTGGAAAACATTTACCCTTTTAATTCGATACATCGTAAAAAGTTTACGATATTTTAATTGGGTTTTAGTTTATTTGTGTCACAAAATTCGATATTATTTGTTATTTATTACGGCACTATAAATTGTTGAAATTTCTACGTATGGTCCGCGTGAAAAATCTGCATAACGACCAACGAAATTATTATTATTGTCCAATTTTTTATAGCGCCGTTTTGTAAAGAATTTCATCTCAGGGGCGCCTAACAATTCTATTTTTTAGACTTTTTGTCGGTTTGCTAAATTTGCGTAGTTAAGGCGATCCCCTTCGTAAAATTCGAACGAAATCACGCAATCCCTATGCGGGTGGCGAAATGTTTGAAATTTCCACTTAACACCGGCTGGGTGTTGCGATGTACTCAACCAAAATGCGTATTTTATTTTATTTTGTAAATTCTTGGCACATATATTAAATTGTTTTTCCGTCGTATTCTGAAAAACTTATTTTGTCATAGTGTTTCGTAAATAGGAAATTTGCACTTTAAACATATTTTTTTTAGTTCTAATACTTTTTTCTAGGCTAAAATAAAAAGACTCGTCAAAAATATGATCGGCTAAACGAAAGGCCATGATGTGTTCTACTTCCATTATTTAATGAAATCATCTATTAACGGGATTATTTATTAATTCTAAATAAAGATAATATTAAATATTACTATTTGTCCACAAGTATACTTAACATTATTATTTTTTAGTATTCTGTATACGAGGTTTGTTCAAAAGAAAAGGTGAATTTTAAATTTTTTTGAAAAGTATTTATTTATTCATCAATATCCATTTTCTCCCTTTCAAAGTAATCCCCCTCCAATATAATGCACTTATGCCAGCGCTTCTTCCAATCCTCGAAGCACTTCTGGAATGCGCTTTTCGGTGTGGCCATCAGCTCGTTCTTCGATTCTGACTTTATCTCATCAATTATGGCAAAACGCTTTCCTTTCATTGGTCTCTTCAGTTTCGGGAATAGGAAAAAGTCGCAGGGAGCCAAATCTGGTGAATACGGTGGTTGAGGCATGATTACGGTGTTGTTTTGGCCAAATAATCACGAACAAGCATTGATGTGTGAGCTGGTGCATTATCGTGATGCAAAATCCATGATTTGTTTTTCACAATTCCGATCGTTTGAACCGTATTGCTTCACGCAAACGTTGCATAACTTCCTTGTAGTATTCCTTATTAACCGTACGACCTGTTGGCAAGAACTCGTGATGCACCACGCCATTGTAATCGAAGAAAACAGTGAGCAAAACCTTCACATTTGATCGTACTTGGCGTGCTTTTTTCGGTCTTGACTCTTCTGGGCGCTTCCATTGGGACGATTGGGCCTTGGTTTCGACGTCATAACCATATACCCACGTTTCATCACCAGTTATGACCCTTTTGAGCAAATCTGGATCGTCGTTGACGTCATTCAAGAACTCCTGAGCGATACTAACGCGACGTTGCTTTTGCTCAAAATTTAGTAATTTCCGAAGAAACTTCGCTGCCACACTTCGATTGATATGCCAACATCCTCTGCAACTTCCCTAATACTGATTCGACGATTTTTCCAAAACCATTTTCTTCACTGTTTCGATATGGTCCAACTCCAGGACGCTCATCGTCATTAACATCTTCTCGGCCTTCTGTAAAGCGCTTGTACCACTTATAAACACTTTTTTGAGACAAAGTAGACTCGCCGAATGCCAAGTAAATCCACCATCTCACTAGGACAGTCCTGTGTTGAGATGAGCGACTTTACAGTTTATCATCATTATCCTTAAAAAGAACCGGAATCCGACCCCAGGCTTGATATCAATCCTGGCCTTGCTTCCCCCCTCTCGAAAGAGAAAAAAAAATCTCATTTTTTTGTGGTGTCCAAATATTACTTAGGCGTCGATTAGATACAAAAATAAATATTATCGTAAAAAATGATTAAAATAGCTCTCCACAACAAAAATAATAACTTTAAAAACAATCCTTTTGCAAACCAAGGTGTAAACATAACTAGTAAAAACATCCCCGCCAGCGTTGCTTGCTTTGTCTTTTTTTTTTTTTTATTTTACGGATTCTTTCGTAATCCTCTAACTAGCTGGGGCTTATACAAATACCCCTCATGTGTTCTGGCTAACTAGTACTCCGGCACTTTGGCCTTATTACTATCACCATCTGATGGTTTATTTAAATTGACTGAATTTATTAGTTACATTTCATGACTTTTAGGGAAAAGATCTTAACTGGATAAAAAACCCTAAACAAAACTGGGAAAGGCAAACATTTAGTTCTGAACTATTTACTGTTGTTTACTTTTAATTTTACTGAAGTTAAATATTTCATTATTTCAATACTTTACATTTCAGGTACTTCAATACTTTACATTTCATTGTATTTCATCTATTTCATTTTTTCCGGTGTTAGTCCTCTTCTTTTTTGGTGAGTCGTCGTCTTCTATTTTCCTAGTCCGGGTGTGCTGGATTGCGCCGGACCCAAGCCGGTGGTGGCCGCACGCGGGTGTCCGTGTGGATGGTAACCGGGTGGACACCCGCGCTGGGGGTGTCCGTATTGGTGACGGTGGTGCCCATATCGGTGGTGTCCGCGCGTGGGTCGGGGCCGGGGGGCGCGTCGGGATCGGGGGGCGCGTCGGAGTCCGTGTCGTCTTCGGTGTCGGAGTCCTCGTAGAGCTCCAGAATAATGTGTTTGCTTGCTTTGTCGATGTATTTATTATTATTTATTACGATCGATTGTGAAACCGCCTTACAGAAAAGTGCGATAACGCTATCTCCTCACACTGTCTGGCGCGCACGTGCTCAGACGTACGTCGGACACATCGTCTCACCCACACTCGCGCGATTCCGTATGACCGCCCTCGCACACGCCTGCAACAGGCGAGTGTCACGTGGTCGGCTTGCTGGAAACAATCTGCTCCGATTACACTCGCGCATGGAAAATCGAATCATAACATGTGTGTATTAGATATACTTGGATAGATTGTGTTCTTTTCCACTCACACATTGAAAACCTAATAATATACCTATTATGCATTCATGGAAATACTTTGTTACTACATAAAGTGTATTATAAATACATAACGTGGAAGGAATGTGTTCGACATTCAAACTTCAAAATCGAATTATAAAGTGTATTATGTAGGTATGTAGATATTGATGGAAATATTTTGTTATTTTTCACTCACGAATGGAAAACCGAGTCATATACATGTGTATTATGCATTCATGGAAAGATTGTGCTATTTGTCGATTATTATTTTAAAAAAACCGCATTTGTGTTCTTTATGTAAAGATTGTCGATCTGTTGTGCAAAATGATTCATAAGTGCAAAAATGGTTGTTTTTCCGTATTACATTGCTGAAATTTGCTGTGTAAATTAACCTCATCTGCTAAAGGTACATATCATTTCTATGGTGCCTGCCACTGAGAGCTCCGTCGTATTCGCTGTTTTGTATGTCTTTATTTATTTACGATTCTTTGGCATTCTTCCTTCATACGTTCTAAATTATTATGAGAAAATAAAGTAAAGTCTAAAAGACAGATGTCTTCATAATGTAATTTTAACTAAATAGATGCCTTTTAATGTGGAGTGACCTACAAGGTAAGTATGTTTATGTATCTGTATGTACGTAATTAGAT
This sequence comes from Halesus radiatus, assembly GCA_022606495.2. Taxonomy (NCBI): domain Eukaryota; kingdom Metazoa; phylum Arthropoda; class Insecta; order Trichoptera; family Limnephilidae; genus Halesus; species Halesus radiatus. The sequence goes on along the minus strand of JAHDVE020005989.1, from coordinate 78,471 downwards.
AAAGAATAGGAAGTAATATTTGTACAGCTTCCTTGAGGTGGTTTTTCACAAAAATGGCGCCATACAAATCATCCGATTATTATTATTATAAGATAAACCCTAGCAAGTAGTATTTGTACAGCGCCCTTGAGGTGATTTTTCACAAAAGCGGCGCTATACAAGTCATCCAAGTATTATTATTATTATTACTATTAGTAATATGAATAATACGTATCACACATGGAAAGATTGTATTCTTCATTCTTCGCCGTTTACACATGCACGCGGTAATATCTGATCAGTGATCAGTATAGCAGAGTTCTCGCATACATGCGCGATCTGTACGGATTGTCAGCAGCCTGACGTTGATACTCGCGCATGTCAGTATAGTAGTGAATTACTTTGATAGTTGATATCAGCTGTTGCTAACATTATTTTGACAGCGGACGGAGCTCAATAAAAAACGTATTCAAGTTCATGTGCGATCGATCATAATATTCTAGTGTACATTCCGTAGGTTTAACTATTATCAGCTTATGTGAAAGATTTCTCTTGTTATCTTGAGATCAATTTATTATATTTTGGATTAGTAGCAATTAAGATTATTGCGCTTAATCTGTATGTCACACAATATATTCCTATGTTTAGGGCGTTGTTAATATCATAGGCATGTATTATGTTGTGGTGCTGCCACTTAGAGATCCGTATAGTGATATTTTTATATATTCTATTATATAAAGAAGAATATCCCGGGCGCGCGGTGCGTGTTCGTTTTGTATACAAATCTACACTTTTATTCCTAGCTTGATGGAATTTTGCACACTTGACCTACAGAACAAGAGGAAGGTCACTGTCTACATGAAATTTCTAAAAACCACCCCATCCCCCTTTCCCACCCTTAAAGCGACATTTTAGTACCTCGACTAAATTTTGCACACTTCTTGTTCAAAATAATAGAAAAATTACTGGGTAGGAGTAGGGGTATGATTAGAAATCATAAAACTTTACTCTAAACTATTAATAACAGGTAGTATAATATAAACGCATACATTTGTTTTGAACCACTTCAATTTTATATAATTATCGACCGGTTTCGAAAGTATCCTTCCTTCGTCAGGAATAAATTAAGACTATACTAAGATACAAAATAATGATAGACATACATGAATATTTAGGTGTTGGGAGTGGGAGCCTACCAAAGGGAACATTGTAATTAAGGGGTTTTCTAGAGGAACAAAGCGATTTGCTGAAAAAATATCTTATAGAGATCTATACGATTAATTCCAGTATATTGAATAACCGAATAAATTACGAATATGTGATGTAATAATAATTGAATAATTTGTATAGCCCCGCTTTTGTGAAAAATCGCCTCAAGGGCGCTGTTATGTCTGTGTTATACAAGTTGAATTTTTGAGATTGGTAAAAATTAGCAAGAATATCGCTGAGATATATTTTTTTTGAGGTTTTTAGATCAAGTCCTTGACATAAATGCAATAAACCGTAGTAAAATAAACACTTCTGAGTAATTAATTATGTCTCGGAATTTCTAATAATACTAATCTAACTCGGCAAAACAAAACGTCTGCTTGTTTGAATCGGCAAAAACCGTCGAATGGCGCCATTAAATTTGCACAACATTTTTTTATTCTGTGTCAATGCAGCTATTTCAAACTAAGCGTTATTTCCATCACAAGCTATAGAGCTTTAAAATAACTATTAAATTTAACAACATAAGGCATGACTCCATATTAATCGTTTCATATATATATTTTTTAATTTTATCACGACCACCTGTGTCTTATGGTTCTACCGTCGAGAGCGCCGTTATGACCTCGCTTACTGTCACGTGTGTCGTATGAAAGGGTGACGTATCACAATGGAGCTGTCAGCGGTATGACCTGGCCAGTGCCGTATAGCTGTTGAATTGGTGGCCACTGCCTTCACTAGCTGCCAGGAGCACATGTAGCGCAGAAGGTATGCGGTAGAACAACGAAGCAACCGATTGCCTATCCATATGACGTGAGCAATCACCGACCTGCCAATCATTCGACATTTTGAAATAGCAACGTTCCATCGGACACTGCATTGTTTTGCGATAATGCGCTCTAAAATGAGATGATCTAGACGTCATTATTGTATAATACTGCTGTGTCCGATAGTCTTATGAGCTGCAACGCTTGCGATGGCACTACTGTCCGCTGCCCAGTAACAGCACACCCACACCTCCCGTTTCGCTCAAGACGTGTTACTCCGTTTGCAATACGAACAAATTTAATTATACATTGGTTGTAAAGTTCTCTTTCTCGCTCAAACTAATTATATAATAGAAAGAGAGAATACAAACAAGCTTTCATTGGCAATACCATAGTTACGCTAGGTTAGGATCTTCAATGAAAAGTTCGACGCTTTAAATGGTAATATACTGTATTGCCGAATATTCCATAGAATCACCCCCTCTTCTCACACTGCGCTCCGGATACTTAGCGTTTTCAAGGCGTGTTGCATAGGGACTCCACACAGCATCCTCAAAGAATCCCGAGGGAAATTATTATGGGCCCCAGCGGCTTATTATGATTTTTTTTTAATTAATTTACCGATTACCTTATATTATAATAGATTTCAAGTCAAATTTCTTATTTTAATAGGTATGTGAGATAATTGTTTCGTGTTTTTTTTTTTAAATTTATATATCTACTATGGTAGATGGTAGGTATGACTTATTTTACTACCAGACTACGCCAGAGATTTGAATGGATCGATTATACACCATGAGAAGAGTTACGAGTTGTATCGTTATCTCCGGTACAGCGTAGTCTCTGATCAACAACTCGCATAGCTACAGACTATATGTGGATACCTATAGATTTGTAGTGAATGCTACAACCACATCAGTGTGGCTGTAAGAAGATGACAGTGTTAGTGGCTGCATATTATCGACACTGGAGTCTTGGGACTTTAGACTGCACAGTCAACAGTGTACAGTGCGCCGGGGGTCAAGGAAGGGTATTCTCTGTGAAGGACAAAATCCATGACTAACGACACAGATGCATCCGAAATGCAATAAATATGTCCTTCTCCCAATGTGTATTTTATTGAGTTATAATAATGATGATTATTATTATATATTTATTTCGGAATGTGGGGAGGTTAGTGCAGTCCCACACATCCCATAAAGTAAATATAAATAACATAGATAATATATATTCGTAAAAATGGAAATGTAAAGAGAACATAATAGACGTAAGTGAATTATTGTACTTGAAATTGATGGAGCTAATATATTTCTCCGTCTTGCTTCTATGCTGGAATCGGGACTCTGGTGGGATTCAATGATTAGGACATTTCCGGATTTGTTTACCCTCTCCCTAAACCCGGGTTCTTATGAGAGCTGCAAAGCCAGGAACTCGCCCCTCCGAGAGCACGTTGGAGGCACTGCAGTGTCTGGAAAGACTGAACATCGCCGGGTAGGCGTTGTTGTACTGTACGCGAAGTCTTGCCATGCTACCCATCTTTAAATTCGCCCAAAGTTCGCATTTATAAAGATTTGTACAGAACGCAAGAAATAGTGTCCTTTTCGCTAGTGAACTGCAAAGCCGAAACCTTCTACCGAGCATGTTTGACTTTACACTGAGTGCTCGTCTTTGCCTGTCGATATCATCGTCATCCGTCAACTTACTAGTAATGACGTGTCCCAGATATTTGACTTCTTCTACCACCTTCAGAAGCTCGCCATTCAAGAAAGCTGGTGTAATGCTTTTAAAACCCTGTCCATATCTGATAATCAGTAGTGTTGTTTTTTTGGGTTATACAGCATGTTTGTTTCGTGTGCATTTCATTGTGATTAATAATTCTGAGAATGATGAATGGACAACGGTAGCCGACAGGATGACAGAATTACAACGTAATGTAAACCTTGGGGTTTGAGGGAGGAATATTACATTATTAGCACTGACCTCAGAATGAATGGACTTGCCTTAACGTACCATTTCGGCCGCCTGTACAATTCGGCACCCACCTTATATATCTTAATAAACTGATCGCAATCTTTGGAGCACAGATGTCAAGTGGGAATGCTGTCCTTATTCTACTGGTATTTTAATGGAAGATGCTCTGAGGAACTAACGTCATAGATCCCTTCCTCACCGCTGCATAATCGGGAAACACGCCAAATGCGCGCCCAATACTTGCACGCGGTTGACATTTGTCACATGAGAACGGGTCATTTCTACGACTCGTTCTTGTTTTCAACAGCTCGGCTGCGGAATGATCTGCCGGCGTTCGTCTTTCCTCCCTTCTACAACATGGGTCTCTTCTTCCAGACCCAAGTTCACTCCTTCCTATCCTCTAAAAGACCCCCACACAGCATCCCCAAAGATGATATAGGCCTTCAGGGTAATTATTTCCCTCAGCCCCTCCTGTGTGGAGTTACTGTTAAAAAAAGTCACGCGACACCAGTGGCCTGCAGTCCGTAAAGGCCGAAAACTGTGCCTACCTAATAAATATACAGTTTTATTCCGAGCTTGATAAAATTTTGCACACTTGACTTCCAAAAGGAAGATCACTATCTATGAGATTTCGAAAAATCATCCCATCCTCCTTTTTCACCTCTTAAAGCAGAGTTTTGGTACTTCTTGATGAAATTTTGCACACTTCACTTAAAATTACTGTTTTTTTTTTTTTTTAATTTTCCCTCAAACCATTAATATCCCCGAGGAACGCCGGGTACTTCAGCTAGTTAAAAGTACATACAAGACGCCATATTTTAATTTCGAGTTACAATCATTGCGATATAATGGATTACAAATTAACATATTTTTTTTAATCACGCTTCGTTCGGTGCGCAAATGCGTCCACAGCCCGCAACACTAATAACTAAATGTGTAAAAAACAAATAAATGTTAATATCTATTAAAAACTTCTTACGCTTTTTAAGCTCATTTTATAAATATTTTCCAGTCTTAAAAATTATAAATATTTCAAATAAATACCAACTCTTCTGGTGCCACCTTTCTTCTAATAAATGTAACATCAATAGAAAAGGAAGATAAAATAGCAACTTATAAATCATATCATCTCTAAGCTTAAATTTTCTAATAAAACTGTATTCATCTGAAGCGACCTGCCAGGTAAGTATGTTTCTGTATCTGTTTGTACATAATTAGATTAAGAATATGAAGTGATATTTTGTACAGAGCACCTGAGGTGATTTTTCACTAAAACGGCGCTATACAAATCATCCAATTATTATAATTATTATTAAGGATACTAATAATTACTTCTTTAATAAAATGTTTCATTGCCCATAGAAAAACATTAACAATTCACGGTTAATACCGTAAATATAATAAATGTCATTGTACAGATAGTTGGCAGATTCCAAGCTGTCATCTCATCTTCATGTCCACCGCAGCCTCCTTGTAGGGTCTCGCGACCGCTGCTCCGCGGACCGGTTTTACGAGAAAGGAAGATTTATTCTAGAATACACTGGACCGTTTGCCAGCCTGCCTCTGTTATACCATGGGATCCTTTTTATGCCACCGAACATGCTGAACCGTTTCTCTGAACCTGCAAGCAAATCATTTTAAAGAGCCCCCGTTTGAATGTATTTGATCACTCCGACACCCCCCGCAGTAGTCCCACGATACAGTACACCTATGCAAAATTAAGAATCTTTAAATTTTTGACAGCTGTTTCGGCGTTCAAGGCCATTGTCAAACTGCGGTTAATTCATATTGTGACAACTTATTTATATGATTTTATCTTCTCCCGCCCCATTCTAATTTGGACGGGTTTTTAAAAATAATGAATTATTATCAGTAAAACTGATTTAGTTAGAAAATAATTAAAATTCTCTATTCTGTGAGGTTTTTGCATTTATAATGTGTTTCCCAGTATTTAAATGATAATGCTTTCTTAATTGATTTATTTAAATGTCTTATATTGTTTTGGTAAAGTGAACATACTGAGAAGTCGATAATAAATCATTATTTTTAAAAACCCGTCCAAATAAGAATGTTGTGGGAGTAAATAAAATCCTATAATTAAGTCGTCACAATGTGGATTAAACACAGTTTGAAAAAAACAGCTGTCACAATAATAAAAACTAAAAATACTTGTAGAACTTAATAATAACATTATTAAATTTGATTTACATTTATTACGAATTAAACACGTAAAACAATTAAAATCTCTTAAAATTATTCTATAGCATTTCTCTTGAATTAGAAATATTTAATCAATTTATTCGTATCCTCGAAATAGAATGATTTTTGCGCGCGCTATAAAATGCCATCATAAATAAACTTTGGAAAAAGCATCGCAGTGCAATCTGAACGATGTACACTTACTGACAATGTTGTACGGCGAGCCGACGAGAAAAAACTCGCTTCAATTTCTTTGTAAACACCAACCAACTGACCATTTACGTTCCTCTGCACACGAGTTTCCCAAACATCTGTTTTCCCCTGCCCACCCTCCGTTTCCGGTATATTTTTCTTCATTCCCGGGGTAATACTTATTCCTGTATTGTTTTTATCTTAGATAGACCGTGATTAGTATAAATATATATATATATTTTTTTAAATAATTTTAATGTAATGTATACTACACATATATACAAAAAATAGCTTATTTTATATTATCATATCACCGAGGTGGACTACTTGCTATAAGCGTAACAAGTAGGGAACATATTTACCTATAAGTTCCTTTAATACGGGTATGTAACATTATTTGTGAAACTAACTAATGATTTACACATAATGTCAAAATGTTCTAGAATGTAAATTTATCTTATTTATTTATGTTTATTTTATTTATTTGAAACACGCATTATTAAACAATAAAATGCAAGAATGCTTTGACTGCCCAACTGGGAACAAATCCCGTATTAGGACAGTCAAATTGACATATTATGGTAATTTAATATATCTATAAAAAATATAATAAGTAAGTATAAAGAGATGAGAAGAATAGTACAGTAAACAATTATGTATATGTGTTTGATAGGTTGGTGCTATTAGGAAAAAAATGCGTTTAAAATTGAGTACTAAAAAAGAGATAATATTATTGAGTAATATTGAAAAGATACGTATCACTCAGCTTTATGAGCTGACGACGATACTCGCGAATGCAGCCCGAAGAGGGCGCAGCTAATAATTTTCTTTATGTATTTATTTCATTTCACTTTGTTGTAATCTTATCATTTATTTGTTTCTTGTTACAGGTAAGCCACTTCACGTCACCTTGAACTTTTTTTGATAAGACGTCTCCGTGTGTGATTTGTCAGGTGAGTTATATTTATACTATTTGCTTTATTTATGAAATTAAATCGTCGAAGAAAGTGGTTTGCACTTAAAAAATATATATTATAACTTAGAACAAGTGACTGTCTCAGTGGTTGCGTGGTTACGATCCTTGGCCACGAATCTGGAGGTCGCGGGTTCAAATGCCGATGTGCGCAAGTAATTTTTATTTGATTAATTTATTATTTTACAGTAACTCCACAAAGGAGGCTCTCAGGGAAATAATTTCCCTCAAGCCCTATAATTTGAGGATGCTGTGTGGAGGTTCTGTTGGAGGATAGTAAGGAGTGAACTGGGGTTTTGAAGAGACCCATGTTGTAGCCGGTGGGATACACGGAGGCCGGGAAATCATTCCACAGCCGAGCCGTTGAAAATAAGAACGAATCGTAGAAGCGACCCGTTCTCTTATGACAAATGTGTAATTTTGGGTTTCCATTTCCATTTACGCATTTCCCGTGTTTTCCGACTTTGCACCGGTGCCTAAGGGATCAATGACGCTAGTTCCTCAGAGCATCTTCCATTAAAATACCGGACGAACAAGGACAGCATTCCCACCTGCCGTCTGTGCTCCAAAATTGCAAACTGTTTGTTAAGATAGGCGAATCTATCAAACGGACCGCCCGTTTCTGCACAGAGTCAAGAGTTTTTTTTGAGATATTTTATGGCTCCCGATCAGAGGTGGCTGCCAAATACTTCGGTGTTTTTCCACAATTTATTCCTTTAAAATAATATATAGTATGTTTGCGGCACGTTCCAAAGTGACACTGTCACGTACACTGCAGACACGGTGCACTGGCAGGCACGTACAGTAGCAGGCACGGCACAGAGAAGAGTATTCACATTACTCCGCCCGTGAATGTGTTCATAGATAATGTGAGCAACTAATTTTGTCTTGTCTGCCACATTACGTGTCTGCACTGCGCTGTTCTGGTAACACAGTTCCCCGCAACACTTTACTAAACTGCATACCCGGCGTGAAAACGTGTGCTTTAACCAGAAACTCCGTCGCTGACCGTACTACGAAACCGCCAAATGCTTTAGCCGTAACCGTGGCTTTTTCTGATTAAAAAAAAAAAAAAAATTTTGTTAATAATAATAAATGGATTATATATATAGCGCCGTTTTCGTGATAAAATCACCTCAACGGCGCTTTACAACATAATCTATCTAACCTATAACTTATCGATTAGACTAACATCAAAGATTTATTACTAACGGCTTACAGCTAAGATTTATAACTAGTCATCTAGAAACTAAGTAATTCAGACTTATAATTAGCAACTTACAACTACCGCACAAGTCTCAACTGCTCCCAACCGTCTGTACCCAGTGAGACTATGGCATCCCCATTGTGAGGCTGGAAGTAGTGTAGTGGTGAAGAGGAAAGTGGGGAAGTACCCGGCTATTCAAATCTGATGACCAAACACGACTAAAGCCATTTCAAGCAACGTTTCGATTCGTTATTTATTATGTTATTTTTAAACAGTTTCGAGTAACCGTTTCTTTTGATAAACCGACACGTTTTCGGTTATTTTAAAAAATAAGCTGTAACGCCCATCTCCTAGGTACCTATACAGTTTTTGGAAAACAATATTGCGTGTACCCTTTCGATCTAATGTAAAGTGAGATCTGGAGTTCTCTCTTTCTAAATCACATGTCCGACCTTAAGAGAAAGGGAGATAGGACGGATATTATGAGGACTGTCATTTGGTTCCCGATACGGAACGAATAGAATCAAAGTGTTAAATCAGAAGGGGGATATAATTGGAACGCGTTAAAAGACTCCCGTTTAAAACGAAGCTTTTATTAGGATAATTTAAAGAACTGACGATTGGATGACAAGCAAATTTAACAGCTTTATCGTTGCTCAAATACTGAATGTAATACACTTATCTTATTTATTCTCTCCTCTTATTTGTTTCGGTATCATTTTTACCACAGGCTCGGGTTTTGATAATATATCATGGTTTAGTTATTTGGTCAAGTCTTTTCGGTGTGCTCAAAAATACCGCACGACTGTCACCTTTATCTTTTTGCATTAATAATTTTATTACGTAGAAAATGGTTATTTACACAGTTTTGTTTTCATTTTCTGCGTTTTTTTAAATTCTGTTTTCTTAGCGAACTGAAAATATTTGCTCGAACGTGTGTTGTAATCTGCCACGAACATACAACGTGAGGAAATTGAATCGTTGTGTAAGATGACGTTTTATTATTAGATTAGTTATTATTTGAGGGCCTCCGTGGCGCATAGGCAGCGGCGTGCACAGACTTTTTAATCGGGGTAGGCAAGGCAGTAGGAAAAATACCGAAATATTTGATATACGAGTATATATATATATCGTATTGTAAAAATTTTGTGTATAATGCCAGGGAACATTTCTCCCTCTTCCTGTGTCAACTGTGGTTAGAGGTGGATAAATGTGGAGATAATCTTCTCTACACAGTGAGCGGGCTGCCTATTGCTACTGTAGGACTTTTATTTAATTTATTTAAAAAAATTGCTAACTGTTTTATTTATCAATTGTTTTCATGTTTAATTCGTAAAACTCCATTTAATATATATTTTTTAATTTAATGTAAATTGAATTTAATAATGTTAATATTAAGTTGCCTGCAGGCAATTTGAAAATGGCCTTGAACGTCGAAACAGCTGTCACAATAATAAAAACTAAAAATATTTGCGGAACTTGATAATAACAGTATTAAAATTTATTTATATTAATTTAGTTTTTAGTGTGTTTTATGTGCTAGCAGCACTTGCTGATAGCAATCTTTTATATTTGATATTTAAAAAAAAACTTACCACGGCCTTGATAAGTTTTCGCCAAATGACCAAGCTGCTGGCTTTAGCCGATGTCGGTTGGGATCACCTGCCACATCAAATATCCAAAAATAACCGCCTCATTTATGCATATTACGAGGCAATTACTGTATATGTAAAATTTGAATGTTTTTTCGACCGTATTTTTCATGAAGAAAGCCATCATTATTTCGTTAGTATATTTGTACTAATTAATAGAGGCCCCCACAGATGGCACTGCGCGCTACATTTCTGATTTATACCGAAAGGCATGGTCTTTTTCGATATTGACGCCAACGAGTCTTCCCTTGAATGCGCATTGCTCACACATATACATTTTTTGTGTGTAGAATCCTGTCAACATTTGAATATGATATGTGCGTCTTTTTTCATACCTACTTTTTTTATTTGTTTCAATACTTTTGTATTTAGTTAATATATTTTTACAGAGCTAATAAGACAATTTGTAGTGTTTTTCTTAATCCTCCTCACTAGGGGTTCCTGTGCTGAGGCGGACCGTTTTATTTAAAACAGATTGTTTTTAAGCTCCTGCGAAGTTCTTTTCAAGATGTTGGGATAACTCCTCTTCTTTGGTTTCTTTGAGCCAGGTTTTGATTTGAGTTTTGAAATCATTTGCGTTTTCTGTTTTTTTTTTGTTTTATGGCCGGTGAAAGTGAATTATATAGCTTAGTGGAGAGATATTTATAATTCCTTTGTCCAAGAGCAGTTTTAAATTTAGGAATATTCATAATATCATTTTGGTTCGCTCCTGCTTTTGACACCTCATACTAGGGCGGTCGGTAGGCCGCTCGAACGTCGCGCGTTTAAGAAGAATGAACAAATTATTTCTACCTAGTTTATAAATTATTGTTAACTACATTATTTACTTATTTACATTATTACTCTTTTTACATTATTTACTTATTTGTTATTAATGTTAATATTGACTTTGTGGATATTGTATAATTTTTTTACTGTTCCTATGTATTTCTGTGTATTTTTAGCTTTGGTGCAGTTTGTTTTTTTTTTGCATTTTTTCTATTTTTTTTTATGTTATTTAAAAATTATGTATTTGTACGCAAAACCCTCTGGGCGTTTAAATAATTGAATAAATAAAAAAAAATCATTCTAGCGAAGAGAGCCAAATTTCCTACAGATACTCGGTATAAATTAACCTTCAGTTTGTATTTTAAATGACGTTATAAAAAATGGATATTTAACATCGACATTTAAGAAAGCTTTGACTGCCCAACTAGGAATACATCCCGTTTTAGGACAGTTAAATTGACAAGTTTAGTTCATATTAAGTTCCATTATACAAAAACAGAAGTGAAAAAAGCTAGTATTGTAATATAATATATATAGAAAAAAGTATAATAATTAAATATAAAGATATTATGTATGTGTTTGATATGTGCCATGTGGAAAAAAAAAGTTTAAAATTGAGCACTAAAAAAAGATAATATTATTGAGTAATATTGGTAAGATTGAGTTACGTATCACTCAGGGATGCAGCCCGAAGAGGATTCTACTTGGGTACTCTGGGGTGTTCCATCACTATTGATTCAAGTTCTTATTTAAGGTACACCTTGATCGATCGCCCCCCATTCTAACCCCGCCACTTAGCATCCGACGTTCCCCGACATCCCAAACCCCCACTCCTCGCCCACGTGGTGCGCGACCTGCCCGATGGGAGGCGAGCCCCGATTGGTCCGGGCCGCGCTGTACCTCAATACGCATCGCATTATGCGAGATCCCTGTAATGATACCTGAACTCTAGAAAATGGGTTACATCGGGTTACTATAGAAACTGACTTATCGATTCCGGAGCTTCCAACAACTCCATAGCAAACAAATTGCATTTTAATTTTCATCATCAAAATGGACACACTTAGGGACAAACATCACGTGACACCTACTTTGGCACCAGCTTTGGTTCGCTACCATTCACGTTTGTCTCGCGTAATTTTGACTGCGTTAAGAAACATTATTAATAATAACACTAACCATACTTTTGATATGAATAAAGTACAGGAGTACAAGTAATACATATAAATGGAATATGTTTACGCCTTAATAACTTAGAAGCATTAGAAATATCAAAATAAAATTAAAATAATAATTGTCGTGTTTTAAATAAACAATTAGATTTTACCCAAAGTTCGGTTTTAAGGATCTTCCCCTCACTTTCCTCATACCCCCCCCCCCATCTGATGCTCTGATATACTGTCTCTTTTGATTTCTCCCCCTTGCGTGTTACAGCATCTATCTCTATGTATTGTTTGCTCTCTGTTTTTCATGGATGGTTCATTACTTTGTATGATACTATGTTTCAGAGTTTTCATCTTGCCTCCATTTTTATTGGATTGAGCTAGGTTAGGTAAATTCCTATTATTGTGTTTTACATTTTTCCCAGTAGCTGCTGAATGCTCTCAAATAATTTTGAATTTGCTAGATGTGATTATTTTTTTTTTTAAATGAAGTTATGTAGTCCTGAATTCTTGCTTGTCGTAGGTACTTCCTTGTGTTTTCAATTTTGAAAATATTCTACCCAAACAAACCTTCTTTTATATATTTAATCTGTGGTTAAACTCAATACAACATTCCGAGTTTAATGTTTTTCATACTAATTTAAAAACTTTATAGCAACAGTTTTACATATCGAATTTCATTCAAACTACTCTCTAAACAACAAGAACAAACTGTGCTATTTTCAGCGAAATCTTCGAGAAAATCGAGGGCACACATTCATTTTTACATATTTATTTATTAACGCCCCAAATGGCTTATACATATTTTAAAATTAAAATGTTTACGTGTACAGAAAGAAGAAAAAAAAGTTTACAAAAAAATAACATGATAAATAGTTGGTATATAACATAAGTGTAACATATTTATAATATATATGTACTCGTATGTATAATAATGTATTAGTGCATAGCACATAGAAGATATAAAGGGAAAAGTTTTTAATTTGTAGATACTACTCTTTATTTTAGATATGGTAAACTATATATAGGGTCAGTGGGCCGGTTGTGGCCACCTTAAGGATTTTTTCGTTTTTGAATGAGCACCAAACTTGCACATAAATGTAAATTATAATTTTTCCAACATTAATGTACAATAAAAATACCTGTCTTTAATAGATGTAAATATATCCAGTAACAGTTCTTTAATTATTTTTAAATATATTTTTTTCATTGAACTGGACCCATGCATTAGTTGTGGCCACAATTTAATCAGTTCTGGCCACACCCGTGTGCCGGTTTTGGCCACATGAATCTATGTAGGGAACTTACATTTTTTATCTAAATTAAACACAGTAATGATTATAAATCGATGTTTATTATTCAAGTTATACAATAAACTTATAAAAAAATAAGATTTAGGGCAAATTTAGACCTGAGAGTTCGATTTCGAAAGTATAAAAAGAATTTTGCCTTTTGGTTGTACCTGTAAACTATGGTGGTGGCAATATCATTTTAATATCAATCTCAGCAACAGATGCCAAATCAGGAATTTGTGGCATTGTGAATTGGTTACCAGTGGTATTATGTTTTCTCAGGTACCTTATCTCAAACTCATTGTCTTCGTCTTTTGAACGCAATATTTTGCCGACATAATAAAAAGTGGCTTTGGGATTCTTGAATTCAACCAGGACATAATCTCCTTCCAGGGGTGTTCGATCTAGTTCTTCGAAACCCGACGGCTTTACCTGTGGAATCCGGTCTTCGCAGTCCGAATGAGATGTATCACGCAAATTTTCTTCCTCTGACGTCTCTGAAATTTCAATGGTCGGTTTCTTTTTTTTAATGTTCTTATTTATTTTTTTAGCTAGTTTTATCTGTTTTTGTTCTTCTTTTCTGTCTTTCTCCTTTTCCTTAGCCATCATAATATCTTTCCATTTATCTGATGTTAACACCGAAGGAATATACTCTCTTTCGACTGGTAGTATTTGTCTTCTTTTCAGGCCATATGACGCATTTTTTCACTAATTCTGCGGCATTAGTCGGCATATTCAATGCTTTAATCTCAGAAGAGGATACAATATCTTTAGATGTTGATGCTGATACGTCCAGGATTTCTTCGTTTACCGCTATTGGAAATGAAGGTTCAATAACAGGAGTTTCTGGAGGCGTTGTAACTCGATCTAGATTAATACAAGTAAGATCTGTATTTGGCAATGCAGTATTATCGTCTTTGAAGGCCAGCCATACTTTATACAGGAACAACCCTTCAGTACAACCTGTCCAATCCATACCAGTGCTGTAAGTGACTTTGAAATCTTTAAGCATATTTGGTTCAATTTTACTCTCCAAATACTGTAGGTCCTAACAAACTAATGACTTCTTCAAACCAGTTTCTGATTTTTTCTTCGGTTATCAATGCATGCCTTGTTTATGTACTCTGCATGTTTTTTGCTTAAATCAGGATGTCTCGTCATAAATGACTCAAACCATGTCCTCCCAGGGCGATTATTGATGAAAGGAGTATTGATGTTGCCAGTAACAACAATCTTCTTTACGGAATCTAATAAACATTCCCTGTTAATTGGAAAACCTGCCCGGGCACAATCTTTAATCCACCTGACTAGTGACATCTCTATTTCTATACCAAGTACAGCTTGTGGTCCTACGTGACCTGAGGCCGCTGGTGCACGTCCACATATTTTGTTACGCAAAGTGCTACGGGGGACTTTGTAGTTTTTACTAGCAGTAGATACCTTCATACCTCCTTTTATAGCATCGAGTGCCAAAATTAATTTCGATGGTGAATAACAAAAAAGTTTGCGTTTTGAGTGCTCAATAGCATCTTTCTTCTTATTTGCCGGAGTCATTTTCACAGTTCTGAAGAAGAAACATAATAATTTATTAAGTTAAAATATCAAAATTAGCGGATATGTACATTTTTTTAGATAATGGCCAAAACTAGTACTGTATGGGAGCCACTTGTGGCCACCAACGTGGCCACAACCCATACATTTGTATAAATTCTTGTGTCAGTAATGGCCACATCGAAAAATCATGTTTAAACAACCAATTTGCTAAAAATAACCTCAAAAACATATTACTTTACCCTTTTATAATGGGTACATCTTGTTTTCAAATAAAACATCAAAAGGATTACAAATATATATTAAAATTACTTACGGTGGGTTCCTTAAGGTTTTGGGTAACAATCTCACTAAAAAATTCCGCAACACTTATTCGCATCGACCAAACCCAAACTGTTAACAATAAGATTTATTGTGTCACTTGTCAACGAAGACCATTGACAAATATGCATTTTGCCATAGAGTAAAAAAAGATTCGATTTTATTTAGCTTATATTTCGACTTGTAAAGTTGAAAATGGCCAGAACCGGCCCAATGGCCACAACCGGCCCACTGACCCTATATAGTTTATTATATCGTAGAACCGAACACTGGAAGTGTAGAAGTAATAAATAAAATGTAGATTATATTAGGTATATATATAATATATGTACGAGGTGTGTTCAATTTTTGTTGTGTTGTGAATTTTTGCTTGTCGTTTGGGTGCCATAATTGATTTGACAGCGAAAGTAATGCGTTGTAACGACTATTACTATATCTAAACAAAGAAACAATTTGAAAATTTTATTTTATTCCAAATATTTACGAGGTGTGTTCAAAAGAAAAGGTGAATTTTGAATTTTCGCGGGCTGTGTACATTCGATTATCATTTTTTTTTGTTATGTTGGTACACATATGTTTATCATATGTTAGCATTATCAGCCATTTTGGATCAGTGGTTTGTTTTTGACAACTGGAAAGGTTAGTCACGTTTTTGGGTGTTCTTCGATTGTACCAAAATAACGAAAAAAAATCGATAATCGAGTGTACACAGCCCGCGAAAATTCAAAATTCACCTTTTCTTTTGAACACACCTCGTATACGAGTATATGCCTAAGTAATATAAGTTTACCTCTTCCAAGAATAGATAATTTCAAGTAATAGAGGGCATTGAACTTAGTGAGTGTTTTCATAGAACGGTAAAAATACTGAGAAATCCGTTCCATGTTATTCTTAGGTTTCTTTCGTAGTTCAAAGTAAAGCCTTTTTCAAGCAATTTCGATCCTGAATGGTGTTCTTTTACCAGTACGTTACTGTAAATTCCACTTTCAGTATCGCCTATCACATTTCATCTAATTTTACCATGACACAATGTATTAATACTTGCCTGGAGTCTTTAGCAGAAACTAATCCTGAAGGTTATTTTTAATGTTCCATTAAGGACGAGTACTGATTTTATTTTTAACAGACTAATTTGTTGCCAACTTGA
This sequence comes from Halesus radiatus, assembly GCA_022606495.2. Classification (NCBI taxonomy): domain Eukaryota; kingdom Metazoa; phylum Arthropoda; class Insecta; order Trichoptera; family Limnephilidae; genus Halesus; species Halesus radiatus. The sequence continues at coordinate 62,080 of JAHDVE020005989.1, read as the reverse complement.
AAAAATATTTAAAAACAAAAAACTGCTGCATCGATTCAAAAATATCATTTTGTTTAAAGAAAGAACAAGCACTAGAACCCTAAAACAATCACATGTAAAATCTTTTAATTTCCCAGTTTGTAAAACCTCCTATGGTCAAATAAGTTTTATATACAATGCTATTCACTACCTGGTGACATTAGAAATATGCAAACCAAAAGTCCCTTTAAAGGTAGGATCATTGTTCACCAGATCCAATAAACATATCAGTTTCTAAATTCTTTTATGCCTTTAAATTAGTTTATTTTTGAAAAAAAATGTTAAATTGTAAAGTACCAATTTATTAGTCATCTAAATATCCTAGCTGAACAACCACCCCTGTAAATTTCCATCTCAACACAGGCGTTTCACACCTAGTAAGATGGGCAATACGTCAGCCAATAACATGTTACGTAGCGAAGTCGCTACACTAAAATACATCTAGCCCCTCGTTAAAATATGCGCGGGATTATTTATGGTTGGTTCCGTTTCCGTTCCGCCAGCGAGCGACACTCGCTCACGGCAGCGGACCGCCGCCCCCGCCAGAACAACACCGGCATTGGAATCGATAGGATGTGTGTTTAAGGCGATCGCTTGTTTCGCAATCGTCAAAATCATGAAAATGGTGTTTTTTTGCTTTGAAAGTTTGATTACCTATAATTATTCTAGGTTCTTCAGTAAATTACTGTGAATGGAACACATCCTTGCCCCAAATTTAACCGAACATTTTTTTAATATTTGTTTCTTTATAAGCCTAGAAAAAAATTAAGAGTGAGGGCTGTAAAAATGGTTTGATATCCAGGATCTCCCACTTAACAACAATTTATCTAGTTTTGTTTTATTGCGTAATGTAGAAAAAATTATTACCCATTAGATGACCGTGAAACATTGTGAATTTTAGCCCTAAATATAACAGCATAACATAAAATACGTGTTTTTAATAAAATATTTCTTACGTAATATCGAACAGGTACCCGGAGGTTCATACAATTTTCAACTCTATAGTTACTGAACGTTAGGACGTATTTCAATGTTCCACTTCTATACCGAGTTAGTTCACGCCCAACTTCGGTGGCGAATAGACGTCTTTATAGTTCGCGTCGCTTCGTTCCGTGCTACTTTTTTAAGATCAATATAGTTTACGCGCAATCGATTTTGAGATTCCCGAGTGATATAGTATAATGGGCAACAAAGGAAATAAAAAAGTGGGTCCACTCAGCGGACTAAGGAAGAGAAAAGTCAACGCTGGAATGTTTGGGTAAGTTCCAATCATCTTTATTTATTATTTACGCCCAAATTGGGATGTACACATAATTACCGTTGATAGAAATAGTTCATTTAAATATTCTCAGAAAATTTGAATAAATTTTTATTTCATCAATGTATTTTTTTTACAGGAAACTATATCAACCCGTAAAAAAACAACTCGTAAAGAAGTCGCTGATAGTTCCCGGAGAACTTTTAACTGTCAATGAAAATGTACAGGTAAGCTGGAACATATTACCTATCCGCTTTTAAAATTGTATTATATTATAATACTCATTTCAATATTGAAACAACCATGAAGTATCTTTGTCAATACGTTTGGAATAACGCAATTTCCCAAAACATCGTCTTTGTTATTTGACGGCGGGTATCAATTTTAGTTTAAAATCATTCCACTTCGCGCGCATTCCAAACCGCCGCACAGTGGTCACGATAAAAAAATTATGAAATCGTCAATTATTTGTTTATCTTGAATTATTTTAATTTTTCATAAAAATTGAATGTAAATTACTTTTTATGGATTAAGCGTTTATTTTTTGATGAACGTGCATTTATAATAAAACATTTTTAACAAAAACAACACGTAACAACAAATAAGTGCAAAAGTAATGAAACATGTTTTAATTGCAGATCGAATGTAACAAAGAAAATAATGCACCGCCACAAAATTTCAATCAAAAACGAATATCTTCATTAGATGAGACAGAAGACACGGATTTTAAAAACCATTCTCTTGTGGTGAGTTATTATTTATTTAGATCTTAAAATTAAATAAACTTACCAGTACTTAAAAAAAAAAATTATTAATATGTAGGTAATATTAGCATATTAAAAAAATATTTGTTTATGTAAAATTTATTACGTGCATAACTTGTTTAATAAAATGTTACTTTACGAAACGTGTACAAAATGAATTAAATGTGTTTTAATTGCAGATCGAATGTGACAAAGAGAACATGACACCGCTACAATTTGTTTATCAAAAATCTTCTTTTCAGGAGATAGTAGAAAGTTCCTAATGGTCTAATTAGGTAAACACTGGATAAATAACTAAAATCAATGTAAAAATATGTATATAAATAAATAAAATCTTAATAAATACTTTTAAAAAGAGTGAAGTAACCAATAAAAAGAAGGCAAAATAAGTAACTTGTAAATGTCTATCTATTTATTATGTAGTTGTGTTCCCATAGTTTCTTCTTTGTAATAAAACTCATAAATTGTTAGTAAACAGGCGCACGGTGGGAATGGACATACTATCAGAACTGGAAGTTGAAGGGGATTTGTTTTGAAGCCTATTACGGGATAATTCTACATTTTTATCTACATCATATTCCAATACTGTTATATTGAACGTAAACGTTAAAAAATGTTTTAATAACAATAATAAACTAGATAATATTGTCGTTCTTTACTGGAGTTTTTCTATGTATTTAAATAATATTAAAACAAAATAAATTAATAAAACAAAAAATATATTATTTCGTTATTTTATGTTTCACGACTTTACCAAGCGTATCCACTGTGTTATTTTCGTTATAAGAGGCGGGTACGTCTTTTCGGCGACCTTTCTTCTAATTGGTTAAACGATACGGGCGATCTAGTCCAAATACGCCCCATTATGAATTTTGTGGTGACCGGTGGATGGCCTTAAAACTCAGAGCCACTTGTCGTTGGCAATGGCTGCCTACGCGTGGGTGAGCGTCCTCACGCTTATCTCGCATCGGGCAATGTAAACTCCTTGTACTTGAGACACCGCTGGACATAACAATCAAGCTAGTAATGTCTATAAACAGTTTTAAACTCCAGGCGACTTATTAACTGCTAGCCGCGTGAATTGGTGTGTTGCCGGCAATTACGCACCCACAACGGGAGGACGCGAGTTTCGACGCCATGGATCATGTAAGCTGTATCTAACCCCTATTAACTGTGCTGAAATAATTACTTGCCTTCCATAAATGTCCGAATTACTTCCAGAGAGATTCAGATATACCATAGGCAGGAAGTCTGTTTTTTTTAGGTTTAATCAATCGTATGTTTGATGTAAATATAATGTGTGCTCTCTTGCAATATACCCTGTACTGAGAACTGGACTCTTTCATTTGAATGGTATGGGAGCCCCTTGTGTCCTTGGCCAGATATAAGGTGGAAGCCGACCTACGATCCTGAGAGACGGAATCCCTACTCTACCCTACAGAGCTAGTTGAGGTGAGCTGAGAGTCGGCCGTCTCACCAGTTGGCCTCTTGGTAACCATAACATTTATTTTTCTTGTTCCCCAACACTGGCCCCCAACGTGTCAGTTCTCTTACACTGCCGCCCTAGATAGATTTTACTTTTGAATCCACTTTTGCGAGTGGGGCTTGTTCCTCAACACTGGCGCCAACTTGGGGGGCCGCCTTTCTAACTTCTCAACAAACAAATATTCATGTACATATATGTAATAAAAATTAAAAAAAAAAAGTTTTTAAACGTAGGTACCTACGTAAAAGGGAACAAGAACATAAGTAATTAAAATAAATACCATTATTAAATAGCATTTCCATTAACCTCAATCTAACGTGACCTACCAAGTAAGTATGGTCCTGTATAGTATTATCTGCCTATACATAATACAAATAAGATGTATATTTTAACGCGGCATCACGTTCATCGGTCAAATGAAACTGGTAGATGCAAAAAATATATTCTTACCGCCCTTGAGGTGATTTGTGATCACAAAAACGGCCCTATACAAATCACCCAAATATTTTTATTATTATGTAAAACAGCTAAATAATTTATAAAGCGTCTTTGTTATAAGATCAGCTCGGGACCGTTTAAAAATAATATCCTTGTTTAAAATGTAATTTTTACCTATGTGGAAATATACAGGAGTCATTTTAATACTATATTTATTTATTTATTATATTATTTACGCCATATATGGGCTTTTACATATATAGTTAATTTCAATAGTCACACAGGTGCGAAACACAACACAGTAGGTACGGTACTTAGATAAAATAGATAACCTTCATGAAATACAACAACTAAATATTTCATTTGTCTCACCAACAAATACAGGAATAACGCAGTGTAAGTACCATTCTAAATAATTAGCTACAAAGGCGAATATTCAAAACATACCTCACATTCACTGATACTTATACTCTGGACACATATCTTAATAATTGTAGAGGATGTATGCAATAATCGTCTGTTTGTATTTGGATTCCGAGCAGCTGAACTTATCTGCTATGTTTGAAAAAGTATTACCTTCTGCGTGAAGTCCAGGTACAAGAGAATTATTGAATGACTCAGTCCTGAAATTATTGTTTCAATTTAATAAAATTTTAGATCGACTAGTTCTAGTTGGAATATTAAATTTAATTTAGCTGATTATATCAGGGCTGTCTATATTGGTACCTCTAGAACGTTCGAGTATTTTCCTAACGTATTCACGAAAAATTTAACACACATTTACCAAAGGTTACGCAAACATTCCAAATTGCTTAAATTCGGCGAATAATCAGAAGCGGCTGCGACCTTGGGGCGCGAGCTTCCCCGACGGAGGTTCACTAACCTACCCCTCTACGGTTTGCGGAGTACCCCGTACCCGTTCCGGGAATGTGAGGCGAGGTCATGTCGTTGCCATCGCGACTGTTACTAGCTTGGAGATTCTTTCGCCGTGGAACCAACAGATTGCCTAGACACGAGCTACCGGCCGTAGCAGCGTAGCGGCACCGTAGCCCAGACGTCCTTGGACAAGTTCTGCTCCCGATTCACATGAAATAATATATATCGCTTGTTAGTGAGGAGGTGTAATTTTGAGGCTTTATGGGGAATTTGAATGTATAATAATAATAATATCTTTATTGTAATTAAAGTTAACTATAATTGAAAGACATATATAATATAATAATGTAAGTGTACAGTGGTTTATAAAGTAAAATAGAAAATAATATAATAACAGTTATAGTTGAAGTTTCACATAACCCGCCTCACTAGGCTAGCCTGTGTTGAGGCAGTAATTTTGCAAATTATTTTATAGTTTTAAAATACCTATGAATATATACTTATATTAAGATATGCTTCGTAAATCGTTGAAACAATAATTTCGAATTTGGATGAGTTGCCCGGTAAATGCCCTATCATTACTTTTAATCCAATTTTTTACATTGTGTTTGAATTTTTTTTGTGAATCAGATTTTTTATGCTAACTGGAAGAATGTTGTAAATTCTTGTGACAAAGTACCTAAAATTCCGTTGCCCAAATGTAGTATGAATTTCAGGAATTTGAAGTAAATCTTTGTTGGTAATAATAATAATAATAATTCTAATCTTTATAATGATATATCGTCGTTATTTTTTCTTTCTTGGAATTATAATTATTGTTCGTAGGCAACATTTTGAACGTGCAAATTTTTGTTTTTTAATTTTTAATTTTATTTAATTAATTTTTTATTTAATTAATTTTTTATTTAATTAATTTTTTATTTAATTATTTTTTTTTTATTTAATTTTATTTAATTTTATGTAATTATATTTAAATACCTAATATGATAATTAAAAAAAACGTAAACCCGCAAATAATTGTCAAAGTTGCCTCTAAATTCATGAAAAATTGATTACTTCAATGGTCTCTGTATATTTCATAATTTTAAACAAAAATAAAAAAAATAATTCTTGGTTGGCGATCGTTATTAATTCAATAAATGTGGTGTTTTACAAATTGTGTTTTATTCATTTAATATATAATGTCACACCCCAAAGTGTTTGCTTCCTTCGAAAAAAATAATTCTAATCCATACTAGATATTTACTCTACCTTTAATTTTTTAAAAAAGTCATTCAGTTTGGGTGGATATTTTGTCATTAAATCCAAAATTAAGTTTTGTATGATGCAGGGCAGCCATTCCTCTCAACTCTGGATTCAATTTCGTAACTTTTATTCTACATTATATCCACTGCATTGTTTTTCATTCATTCAACACCCTACATTCAGTGTCATAATATCGACTGTTTTTCTACTCTACTCGAGAATACCTGTTACTGTAGCGTGGGGCTGCCATAACTGGCAGGGGCAGCTCAGTGCACAGTATAGCACGGGTATAGCCTAACGTTGGGTGAGGGTCAGGTCAGCGGGGGAAATGCTGTGACGCAAATCACAGGTGGAACTCTCAAACTAATGATTTATTGTGGAATTGACGGAGTTTATAATTTTAAGGCTACGGTTGTTAACTAATTATATCTAGTTCGATTTTTCTGTTAAGGAAGTACATTAATAAATAACTGAAACAAAAAAATATTGGATATCTTAAAATAACCTTTTTCATTAAAATTATTAAACTGTAAATTCGGTTGTGGCGAACTGTGTGCACTTAATCAGCATATACGTACCTAAACGAACTACTAGACAAACATTGTATTTACTTATGAATTTTTTTTTTAAAGAAGTGTTTACTTTTATTTATTTGTTCTGATTGGTAATTAATACAGCGCATTTCAATGGGGAGGTTATTGTAATTTTGTCTGGCTTGGTAAATACATAAACACGTTCCATTGTTGTGTAAATTATCACTGAAAACAAGGGCAACAATCATTACATAAGTTATTTTAAAATGTAAATATGTTAGTTGTAAGTCTCTATTCCTAAACCATAGATGTTAGCCATACAGCAATATTGTTTAAAAGACTCACCTGTGCATAAATATGTTTGTTACTAGTTTTAAGTCACTAGTTACAGGTCTTAGTTGTAAGTCGCTAGCTATATAAGTCTTAGATGTAAGTCACTATTATAAGTCTGAATTGAGTAATTACTAGTTATAAATCTTAGCTGTAAGCCATCAGTAATAAATCTAAGATATAAATTATTAGATATAAGTCTAAGTGTAAGTGATGTTAGATAAATTGTATAGTAAAACGCCATTGGGGCGATTATATCACGAAAACGGCACTATAGAAATAATCCATTAATATTTAATATTAATGGGTGTTTAATGGTTGTTTAAATTCTGGGTGTTTAAATAAATAAAATAAAATAATTCCGCCTTCCATTCCATGATACATTGCCTAGTTAATGACCCAATTTCTAATTTTTTCTATTCGAACTTTCAATAATAAAACAAATAGCTGTAAATAACGGATATGAGCCAAATTTAATTGATAAAATCTTAAATAAAAAACCTAACAAAATTTCAAAAGATAAGTATTTATACAAAACAAATAATAATCATGATATTAAACATTGGCGAAATATTTTATACATTAATAGCTTTTCAGTTCAATGCTTCAAAAATCTCCCTTCTAATATTAAATCGGCTTTTTATACAAGGAATAATCTTGGAAATTTTTTAAGGAACACTTCAGATAAAGACCATAAATTGACTCACTCCGGTATATATAAACTAAATTGTAACGACTGTTCCTCATTTTATATTGGAAAAACAAGTCGTAATTTCGACATTAGAATCAAAGAACATGTAAGATGTCTTAAAAATAATAATTTTCCCGAATTCACTAATCTTATTATTTCAAGCTATCATAGTTTTGATAAAAATACGGGGATCAATATTCTTCACATCAAGTATAGGTAAACGATTAGGTAATTTAGAAGCCTTGGAAATTAATAAATCTCTTAATGAGTCTATTATTAACAATCAAAAAACCTATCTTACAGCCCCATTTTAAATATTTTTCCTTTCACCCCTCCCTCAATCTCTGTCCCTTCCCCACTCTTTACTAATCCCTAGTCATGCCTCCCACCCCCACTGCTGCGACTCGTAATATGTATGTTCTGCTATAATTTTGTAATATCGTTTAGTATATATTTTTCTCTCATGATAATAATAATAATAATACTTGGATGATTTGTACAGCGCCGTTTTGTGAAAAATCACCTCAAGGGCACTATAGAAATACTACTTTCTAGGGTTTATCTTATTATGTACATGTACAGAAAACATACTTACTTGGGAATGGTTGTTCCGAAAGAGGTCGACGTTAAAAATAAAAAAGTAGTTAAAACGAAGTTTTTTTGTTTCATTTAATTAAAAAAGATGTACTCATATGTAAAAGCCCTCTGGGTGTTTAAATAAATAAAAATAAATACATTTTTTTTTATATTAATTAACTGAAATAGAGCTTTTCGGTCAGGGGCGAATGAACCCGTTTTGGGTTAGCCAATAGTAGCAGCGGTTAGTTGTGGAGTTGTGGTGGTAGGAATTTGTTTGCATTCGAGCCGACGCCGATCGGAATTAAGTGGGCGAAAGATACACCTAAATGCCAGAGATTTTTCTTACGTTTTCTTTTGCTCAATATTGGCGTAAACAAGGTTTATTTTTGAGGCGGCCCGTGATTTTATCCCGGAAAAGATAGTATTACAACGACTCGTGTTGTGCGGGATTTTTTTAAGAGACTTTTTCTCGTGTTCAACAGCTCGGCTATGGAGTGATTTGTCGCTATGGAATGTTTCCTCGTATATTCAGATGCGAGATGCTTGACTCATTAACACCGTGTATATAATATACGTGGTGTCTGGAAACTTGTCCTATAAGTGGGAGGTTGGTGAATCTAAATCACATTTGAAGACGATTTTGTGGTATAACTTTTTTTTGATTTGAGCTTTCGTTTTCGAGTAAATCGAATGCGAAGTTCGAATTTTTTCGATGAAATTTGAAAAATGTGTTGTAATGGGGTTAATATCAGCTGTTCGTTGTACTGGCGTGGTAAGTAAAAACACAATATCTTCCTTAGGAGTCTCAAGGAAGATACTGTGTTTTTAGTAGTGATGGGTCGAGTACTCGTTTAATACTCGGTACTCGGCGTATTCGGCATTTTTTTATTACTCGTACTCGGTCGAATAACTCTGTTTAAATGACGAGTATACTCGGTTTAACTAAAGTAATATAATATTTTGGGAAATATAATGAAAACAGGAGGATTAAAAAGTAGCGTTTATTAAAATTGAATTTAAACAATTAATATTTAAAATTTAGCAAAGGCAAGTTGTGATGTAAGAATATAAGACTCTCCGCATGGTAACAGCCTTTTCCTTTTTTCTTCTTAGACGTTACCTGCTTCTGAAAATAAACGCTCGCTATACACAGTGCTTGCAGGTGCATATAAAAACACTCTTGCTAATTGTGCTATCTCTGGATATCTTGTTTTATGTCTTGCCCACCACTCGAAAGGACTCTTATCTTTTGACAACAATCCTTCGTTTACATATCGATCCAATTCTAGAGCGATGGGGCTTTTAGGATCGTCGCGCTCCGGTGGCCGGGTAGAAGCAAGTTCTTCGAAGCAATTCCAAAATGATGCATGACCATCTTATGATTGTCTTAATTGGTTAAGGTTAGAATTAGATTACTTTTCTTCACTGCTGCTGACACTCTCTGTAACGTCGCTTCTTTCAATGGATTCTAAAAACAGGATCTTCCTGATCAATTCGCATTTCTCTGGATTAAAAAATCTCATTCTGAATCTGGGGTCCAGTAAAGTAGCCAAACAGTAATATTTATCACCCTCTAAGCCTTGAAAGCGATCCTGAACTTCATCTTCAAGCTTTCGTTGCATATCCGCTATGTTTGGCCAGATTTCACCGACTTTAGGTTTTTTTATAAATATTTTAAAAGAGCATTGGTTTGGGGTATTACTTCTGAAATTGATGAGAATATTGAGCTGGTAATTTTGGTGATTTCTTCGAACGGTTTGAATAACGTTACACACTCTTAAAATTTCCCATTGACGATCTGTCAACTGTTGAAGATTGTCTGATATATATAGTGAAATTATATATATGTATGTTGCTGTGTGCTGTTCCATCTCGTGGTAACGTCCTGCACGAGTTTGTGTACAGGCAGTTTAAGTTATTTTTGTATTATGTCCAGCTTTCCTTTCGCCAGTGCAGAATGATTAAAGTGGCCTACAATTCCTCGAGCTAAGGCAATAACGTCTTTTACATTTTGAACTTTCAGAGAAGCTTTTATGGCCAATTGCAGTGTATGTACGAGTATGTGGCATCTTTTGCCTACAAATGGACTATCATTAATAGCTTTGACTACATTGGGTCCATTGTCTCTCAAAATAACATGAATAACAGTATCAATTTCCCAGCTCACAGATAAGTCTGACAGCACTGATCAAATATTGTCAGCTGTGTGGTGTCCTCTAAAATGCTGCATTTGTAGCACTCTGAGCTGTAGGATGAACTCCTCGTTGAGCCAGTGAGCAGTGTAGCTTAGAAAACCAAGCAAGTTGTTCATGCAGGTCCAAATATCAGTGGTTATTGATACAGCTTTAACGTTTGCAATTTCCGCTCTATTATGTTTTTCACTTTGTTGTAAACTTCTGGTATGGCAACTTCGCTTATATACCTTCTTCCGGGGATTTGATATTTCGGCTTTAAGACGTTCATTAATCTTCGAAACCCATTATATCCCTTATGGAAATCGGTTGGTTGTCAATAGCAATCATTTCGGCGACATCTTTGTGGATTTCTTTAGCCTGCGAATCATTTATTTCCCACTTTGCCGCAAATGACTCCTGAAGGCTTTGTTGAACCTTTGTTTCATTCGATTCCGACGACGAAGTTGAAGCAGCCGCCTCCCGATTTTGGGATGTTTCGGATTGAGGTTCATTTTGTAAATCTTTTGACTCTTCTTTGTGTTTAATTTTAATATGGTTTAACATCGCCGTCGTAGAATTATTACGTCCAACACCACTTCGTGAAATCAAATAATTGCACAGGGACCATTTCACTTTGTTTTTATCTTCTTCAATCTCGTCGTAAAATTATCAAATTCGCGATCTTTTGCGTGAACTCCTTTGATGATTGAGCCGAGTTATTCGGCCGAGTACTCGTTCGGCAAACATCAAACCGAGTAAAACTTGTACTGGTACCACTCGACAAAACTTGTACTCGGTAACTCGGTAAAACTTGTACTCGGCGCATCTCTAGTTTTTACTTGCCACGGCAATACATATATATATATATATATAAAATGTTTTTAACGCAATGGCGTAACCGCGAATTTTCCCAGTCTTGTTAATATAATGTGATTATGTAACGCATAACTAACTGAGTATTTCCTTAGCGTTTAGTCGTTTCGTAACTTGTGGAATTATGTAAAGGAAGCCACCAAAATGCTCGCGGACTATTAGGTGATAAGTTTTCATACAATGCCTGAAATGGAATCCGTGGCTAACTACGTTTTATTTAAATGGTTGTTCAACTAATGTCGCTAAGTACAATAACGGTGTCGTGGTTAAATCATTTTACGAAGAAAATTAAACATACTCTTGCCACTGAACGTTCCATTGTAACTTATTCCTCACCTTTCTGTTACATGTGTTGGTTTTTAAAATAATTTTTTCACACTGGTTGCCGAAATGAAAATTTCAGGGGAGCGGCGGGAGTTTCGGTGTTATTCTATATTTCGTGTTAATGTTTTCTATTTCAGACTCCCAATGTAACTTATCCAGTGTTTTATTTGATTTTTAAATTTATTTGTCTTGTGATTTTTGAAGGAGAGTGGGATTTTGTTGTAGAGTTTAGTACCATAGTATAAGTTTTTTTGTCCAAATGTTGTGTTTGTGGTTCCCTGTTGGATGTGTTTTTGACTCTGAGATCTGGTGATAATAACGTAACTAACGATAATTGTTCATGAACTTAATGTGTTTACCATTGTAAGGGTAGTACATAAGTTCCTTTTTAATAGTCATTCAGAATTGCATAACTGCATTCACAATGCAGTAGGTGAAAGATTAAACACACACAATGTGGAATAATTTTACCTAAAAATAAAGAAGAAATACAATTATTTATTTAAAAAAAAAAAAAGAAAACAATAACTTTGTTTACATCACTTTTATTTGGTATATACTTTTGCCGACCGGGTTTCGCCACTGCCGTAGCTTCTTCAGGGCAGTGTAATATATTGCTGTATATAGGCAGTATATTTACTGCCCTGAAGAAGCTACGGCAGTGGCGGAAAAAGTATATACCAAATAAAAGTGATTTAAATAAAGTTATTGTTATATTTCTTTAATTATAATGTCACATCACCAAGTTGCCGCTTCATATGAAAAGAATTATTTCTAATTTAGAAACTGTCAATTCATTGCGGAATTCTATATCGTTACAATATTACATGTATGCAATAAGGGTAAAAAATTAGATAAATTAGAATCATTGGAAATTAATAGACTAATAAGCTAAGTAGAAGAAAAGTACGTAATAATCATAATAATAATAATTGGATGATTTCTATAGCGCCGTTTTTGTGAAAAATCACCTCAAGGGCGCCAATTTGGCGCGTAATGAATAGTCAATTAGAGAAAAGGGCCGACTGTCCTCTAAGATAGCCATTATAGTATAACCTTACTTGTATACATTAATAGTATCTAACATATGAATGTCAATAGGAAACACATAATAAAATACCAGGGTAAAATGTAACTGGGAATTTTGTCGCAGACATCCAAGGCGAACTCTAAGAAGGATATTACCCTGATGTGTACCTATTACAACATAATAAAATATTTTAAAGACTCATTAAAATGTACCTGGTTATCCGTAACTAACGTAGTTCATTTTAGCAAATAAGACGGAAATCACAGGGAAAAAACAAAACGAGAAATAACCATCTTTTCAAATAAAAGCTGACGCAAATGGCTTTATATAATTTAAAAAATAAAACCATAATAATAATAATAATAACAATAACAAAGCATTTAAATAGCACAGTTTTGTGTTATTTCACTTCAAGTGTGCTTTACTATAAATAAACTTAAAAAATGATTAAATTACCCCATTCAGTGGTACTTCTACAGTGGTACTTTTACATTCTATTTTATTTATACATATTACATACATTCTTACTTATTCTTAATATTACTCCTACAGTACTCCTTAGGTGCATATTCATCTAATAAAATTACAAAATATTATACAGTGTATACACGGCTATACAAAATAATACATTCATAATAATACTACAAAAATAGTAACATTTTAAGGCAGGAGTCGGGTTATGTTCAGCAATAACTGACTTCACATAATTTTTTTTTTAAATGTATATCCGAGGAAACCGAAACCAAACAACTACCAGAGGCTGGAGGAAATTACTTTTTATAATAAATTGAAGAGAAATTAAAATTTATTGACAGTAGGATTTTTAAATAATTTTGTTTTTAAAGCCCGTTTAAATTTACGAATATTTACGGAAGTTTACTCCAAATGAGAGGGCTATTTACACGAAAAGAGCGATCGTAGTAGACGGCTCGATTTGACCTTGAAAGAGTTCAATTAGACGAATTGTAGCATCTAGGTCTGCTTACCTCAGAGTAAGCCGTCTATCACTGAGTCCTGTTGGATACATAGTTCAGATATATAGGCTGGCGCCATTCCCTGCAATGCTTTGAAGGTCAGTAAGCAGATCTTGAACTCTATTCATTCAGGGCATCGAAGCCCATGAAGGTGATCCCTTAGAAGTGGGGTTATATGACAATATTTAGATTCTCCAAATATCATTCTCGCCGCAGCATTGAAGACGGACTGGATTTTATTCAATTGTTTTTGAGGGAGGCCAGCATATGCACTATTACAATAGTCCATACGTGGGACAGCGAAGAAATTTATGAGTGATTTTGCTCCATCAGTGGGAAGACATCTCCTGATTGATTACATCTGCCTAAGATGGAAAAAACCAGAACTTACAGCTTTTGAAATTTGCTATTCAAATGAAAGACTATTGTCTATAGTAGTGAAACCTAGGAATTTTATTTCTGTAGAATGGATTATATCTGTATCTTGAATACGTATTGGACTGGAATCAAGGAGGCCTTGCCTTCCAGGGGAAGCTATCCAAATAGATTCAGTAAACAAACACAATGTAATCCGACTTCCAGAGGGTAATAAACCAACCCTAAAGCAGTTTTTAAAAACAATAGCAAAGCAGTACCGTCAGCATTAAAACAAATTTCAAGTCATAAATAAAAACAGTATTAGAAAGCGGGGGGACTCACTCCTGACATCGATGCTATATACGAGGTGTGTTCGAAAGAAAAGGTGAATTTTGAGTTTTTGCGGGCTGTGTACATTCGATTATCGATTTTTTATAAGAACACCCAAAAACGTGACTAACCTTTCCAGTTGTTAAAAACAAACCACTAATCCAAAATGGCTGATAATGCTAACATATGATAAACATATGTGTACCAACATAAAAAAAATCGATAATCGAATGTACACAGCCCGCGAAAATTCAAAATTCACCTTTTCTTTTGAACACACCTCGTATTTTTTTCAAAATATATTCAAATAAAAAGTTCTTAAGTAGTTACCTACTGGTGTTTTCCATTTTGAAAATATTCTCCCCAAACAAACCTTCCTTTGAATATGTAATCTATGGCTAACCATTCTGGTATATCTGGTATATTCTATGAGCTAACCTCAATACAACACGGCGGATTCAATGGTTTTCATTCTAATTTTAAAACATTATACCAACAGTTTGTACATGATAGATTTCATTCAAACTACACTCTGAACCTTCCCGTCACTAATAAGAAAGAACTGTGCTATGTCGAGTAATTTTCGAGAAAATCGAGGACACACAGACAAACATACATTTTTACATATAGAGATTAATAAATATTCCCTCTCCACCTTAACTTAGTAATAACCACTACGATCGTAATTTGCCTGTTTTAACCGACCCTCTTTTAAGTATAGCTACAAGCTAGCTAATGAATTTGGGCGATCGGCCAAATCTCGGACACACCCCCGTGCTTCACCCACAACTAAATCTAGATTTCATCTCTAGAAAACCGCTTCCAACGCCATCTGATATATTTTATTCGCCGCAGTAGCAATGAAGTAATGGTGATTGCTTACACGTGCTTGTTGGAGATTGAAACGATCTAGTAAATGAGAGATAATGATTTTGTTATGTTCTCCCTTTTTTTTGGTTGCTCTGTGTTTAGTTGTCAACGTTTAACTACTTACTTACATTTTTGCGTGGTTCATTTTATACGCTTCCGTTGATGTAAATAGACGCATTATTTATGTGTGGTTATTTTATTTGGAAATGTGGTAAGGAAAGGAAGGATGGAACTTTTGAGTCTTGAAGAATATTTATGAGACGTATTTCATAGGAATCTATGGATTACAGTTTTATACATTTTCCCATCTACCCGTATATGTTTATTTATTCCATAATGTTTTACAAAAGTCGCAATACCCCGTTCTAAGGTCACTAGTAAATTAGATCAAGTTTTTTGTAAGTTTCTTAAATTTTCCTAATTATGTTAAAATATTACTAGAGGAACCATTATAATGCAATAAATGAACAAAAAATCTAATACTAGAAGAAAACATCCCGTGGCCGTGAAACTCTGTTCGGTTGCAACATCATACCTATATTCTTCCTTCCCGTGTCCATAATCCATATCTTAATACTTTTTTTGAATTCGGTTAATTTTGTAATGGTTTTTATTGCTAGAGGAAGGATTTCAAATACTTTTATAGAGAAATATTGCAAATTTCTTTGTCTAGAAGTTGTTTTAGTTATAGGTTGATGGAATGTAAGTTGTAGTGAGGTTCTTGTGCATCGACCTGAGTTTGAATGTGCAAAGTTATCCTGATTTTTGAATGCGTAAATTAAAATATCTTTTGAATATATTTGTTTCAAAGACATTAAATTCAGAGCATTAAATACATAGTCTGTAGGAGTTCTGATGTGGGGACTCTAAGAATTTTCAAAATTGCCTTAACTGGTTTTATAGTGGAATCGCATGAATTTCCCCATCCGATAAGACCATATTGAAGATGAGATTAGCCTAAGGCGTAATACATTTTAATTAGTTGTACTTTATCTAAAATGTTTCTTATTGTTTTGAAAAAATAGGTTAGTTTTTTTTTTAATTCGCTGCTTACGCTTTCACCTTGGAAGTTACAATTTAAGTTTTGATCAATAATTATTCCTAGGTATTTTATTGTTTGTACTTCATTCAATTTTAGGCAGTTGCAAGTAACTTCTTGGTTCACGTTTAAGCAGGTTTTATGTTTGTGTTGAGGTTATCTGTCTGCTGGTTGTGAATTTTAAGTTTAATATATTTAGTTTTTGCTATATTTAATGTCAGTGAATTTGAATCAATTCACTAAAATTGAATTTAAAAGCCATTGTTTTACCCGATTCATCCCTTCTTCAGCTCTTTCGAATACAGTCTCATGTGGTGTACCTGCAACATGATGTTTGGGGCCATTTTTGAGTGCTGTCCCTTTACGGTTGACTTTAATGGGGACACCATCCGACTAGTAACTTAAATACCAGTATATTTCGTATTTTTTCTAAAGTTAGTTTTCATATTTGAAATAATTTTAAAACTTTTAATTTTCTATGACCGGTCGATTTTGATCAGTTTTGGGGTTAGAATGTCAAATGTCAAAACAAGGATGAACTTTACCGTACATAATTTTATATTCTATTCACGGTGAACCATAACTAAACATAAACGTAATTAAATTATGTACCCTTTTAGAAACTTTATTTCGAAGAATAACAATAGTATTGAGTATTAATATTATTTTTAATATTCGTATTGGTAATTGGTTTGCTCATGAATACTATCTATTTCACTAATAATAGTTTTTTTTTTACAATTATAGAGCTTAAAGTCACCCAAATTAACTTAAAATTTCGCCTAAACTTAAAAAACATACATATGCAAAACAAAAGTGAAAGATATTTTTTTCATATTAATCTAACACGAACACAAATAAAAGCAGGTTCGCTCGTCCCGCAACATCGCTACATATATCAGCACTACACGTGCTATATTTTTTTACAGTAATTGTGTACTCCTGACAGGAGTTGAACTCTAGTCGGCGGCCTCCGTGCCATGCGTCTCGCCACTTTTTTGCTCACTTCAGTAGGTACTGCAATACTATAGTAATAAATAATACTTCGCAAATGAATGTTTCATTGCCCGAGCTAATAATAGGCTCACCTTGACTAAGCCACGGTTGTAAGTGCCCACAATCTAAAACGGTGATACACAACCTTTTATTGGACTAATTTATCTTTTTCCAGGTTTTTCTAAAAACATTTTATTTTACAGTTTTCATCGACTGTCTTAGTTGGATCTTACTTCTATTGCGGACGATGTATCAAATGACAGCAACGGTGACGCAAGTGCTATTATTTATTTATTTGTAAGAAACAAACAGCTTTTAATGCAAACATATATAAAAAAGGAAGTTTAACGAAAGGTAAGCCAACAAAGTTTCTTGTGCTAACAGTGGTTAAATACAGATGTTTTTTTATGAAGCTAACAAGACAAATAAATAAACAAAATAAGAAGGAAGGGGGGAGAGGAAGAGGGAGAAAAAATCCGGACAGGAGATGCTACCGATACATTTTATAATCGTGTATCAATTTGTGGTCATGCGAATTACTTCGATTCGCTATTTTGAAAGGGTATTGTGAAAAATGTTGATATTGTAAAATTAATGAGAAAGAAATAAAAGAGAGATGGATGAAATACTTTGAAGAGGTCTTCGAAAGCAATCCGAGTGATAGAGATTCCAGTGGCGAGTCAGGTATGAATGACGATGGGGTAAATGTTCCTAAAATTAGCATGGATGAAATTAAAAGATCAATTAGATGTATGAAGAATGGTAAGGCTGTTGGTTTTGACAATATTGCTGCTGAATACTTTAAAGGAAATAGCCGTATAATTCTCACATGGTTATGCAAACTTTTTAACCAGTGTCTAGAGGAGGGTTACACCCCATTAGATTGGAGAAGGGCTGTGATCATGCCTCTATACAAAGGTAAAGGGTCACACATGGAATGTGGAAATCACAGGGCTATTAGCCTGCTAAGTTCAGTTGGTAAGCTGTATGGTAGGATATTGATTGAAAGGGTACAAATGAAAACAAAGGATAAAATATGGGATGTGCAAGGCGCATTTATTAGTGGAAAGGGTCAGATTTTCTCGTTGCGTATGCTCACAGAGAAGTTTCTGGCAAAACAACAGAAACTTTTCTGTGCTTTTGTAGATCTACAAAAAGCATACGACAGAGTTGACAGAAAAAAGTTATGGAAGGTGTTGTCTAAGTATGATGTGAATACAAATCTTATACAGGCAATCGCATCGCTGTACGAGGGAAGCGTTGCATGTGTTAGGGCAAACGGTGATTTTACAGGGTGGTTTGACATCACAAAAGGTGTTAAGCAAGGCTGCGTAATGTCACCGTGGTTATTCAATCTATACATGGATAATTGTATGCAAGAATTGAAAGAGGTGGGCCTGGGCGCGAAAATGAGTAGTCAGCAAGTATGTTGTCTGTTGTATGCTGATGATGCGGTGCTGATTGCTAACAGTATGGAAGATCTACAGTCCCTCGTATCTAGGATGAACGAAGTATGTATGAAGAACGAGCTAATGATGAATGTAAATAAGTCCAAAGTCATGGTGTTTGAAAGAGATAGTACGAAAACAGTATGCAATATAGTAGTGAATGATGAATACTTGGAGCAGGTCAATGAGTTTGTGTATTTGGGAAGTATTTTTAAGAGAGATGGAAAGACAGATAGGGATATTGAAAGAAGGGTGAATGCAGGAAACTCCATTAACGGAGGACTGAACGCGGTTGGCGCAAACAAATAGTTGTCCAAGGAAGCGAAGCTGGCAGTCCACAATGGAGTGCTGATACCAACCTTGATGTATGGCAGTGAGGCATGGAACTGGCAAAGGAAGGATGAAAGTAGACTGAACGCTGTAGAAATGAGATCTCTGAGACGAATGTGTGGTAAAACCATGTATGATCGAGTGAAAAATGTTGAGATTCGTAAAGAATGCAAGGCTGATGTAAGCGTAATGAGCAAGATTAAGAAAGGGACGCTTAGATGGTTTGAGCATGTAGAGCGAATGAACGAAGAAAGGAGTGTAAGGAGAATATATGACGCGAATGTGAATGGAAGAAGAAGCCGGGGACGCCCGAGGAAGACATGGCACGATCAAGTGAATCAAATACTCGAGTCGGGCCATGTCATGTCATTGTATGAATGTGAATGAAGCAAGAAGTGTATGCCAAGATCGAGTTGTTTGGCGGTCCGTCCTCTCTGCCTACCTCTGCGGGGAAACGGCGTGATGGTTAGTTAGTTAGTTAGTGAAATTGCGCACAAAATACGGGGAATTGGAGAATTTGTCCTAAGATTGGTCCTGCAGCCGGCAAATAAAAAAATCGGTTTGTCGTTTTGGTCTTGACGGTGTGTGAATGTTTTTCAATACATAATTTTAAATTTTAAATATTGACCATTGCACTAAAATAATGCGAATGCAAAGTGAATATTTCTAATGTGCACCCGCTGTGAGAAGGGACTATATGGGCTTTGCGCGGGAAAACACAATTGTGAAGCCTCATAACTTTCTATTTTTATTTATTTTTTGTATATTTAGTAGTTTTAGTTATTTTTATTAGATATATAAGATAATAATAACAACAAAGTATTTTTATAGCGCAGTTTTGTGTTATTTCACTTCAAGTGCACTTAACTATAATAAACTTGAAATAATAATATTCAGTGGTATTCCTACATTACTCTTTTCATATTCTATTCATAAATTTATTATATTTATACATTCTTAACATATTATAATAGACTTTCTTACTTATTCTCAACATTCTTTATACAGTAAATAAAAAGAGAACCTTGATAGTTTATTTCCTTGATAACTGCGGGTATCTTTTAAATTATTTAAGTGCTACTATTATATTAAGTCTATCCTCACTGTAACAAAAATGTACTGCTGTTTTATTTTGTTTATTTCTCAATTTGTTTAATACTTGCTTATATTATTTAAATCGATATTATGTTTTTGGGGTCTAGTATCTCTATAACAAAACTGTTATGCTGTTTTAATATATTGTTTAATATTTATGCAATAACTTGTGTACTTTGATCACAATATGCATGCACCTATATTGTTCTATTTTTGCGCTGTGTTTGTATGATAATTGTCATTTATTGTTGTATTATATAATATTGTTGAACTAAACTCCTGCTGACAAGCTACTCGCAGTGACTTACGGGTACAAGTTACCATTGTATGTAATTAATATTATACAATAAATACCTAAAAAACACATCTTCAATAACCATTGCAAAAATAGTAACATTTTAACACAGGAGTCAGGTTACGTTCAGCAATAACTGAG
This sequence comes from Halesus radiatus, assembly GCA_022606495.2. NCBI lineage: Eukaryota > Metazoa > Arthropoda > Insecta > Trichoptera > Limnephilidae > Halesus > Halesus radiatus. The sequence goes on along the minus strand of JAHDVE020005989.1, from coordinate 41,586 downwards.
TTTTCATTAAAAAAAATCAAAAGAAGGAGGAAACCGAAACCAAACAACTACCGGAGGCTTGAGAAAATGGGTTTTTGCAATAAATTGAAGAGATTTAAAAAAAAAAATTCAAACAATTTTGTTTTTAAAGTCCGTTTAAATTCAATCATTTTATGGATATTGCTAAGATATAATTCTATCTGTGTTTAATTGCAAAAACAATAATTTAATTCGGTTGATATTTGTCTTAAGTTATTGCATTTGTATTTAATACCCTGTTTTTTTTGTTGTCTAATAACACAAAATATCCATAGCAATTTACTTACCTACTTGCAAAATAAGCACTGCACTAAAACGGTTAAAACATACTGACTGCCCCGGCCCCGTGTTGTGCACCTCTGATCCACGGTATTAATAGCGTGTTCGTTTATAATAAAATACTTACACGACTATTATGAAAAGCTACCATCTTGCCTTTTATGTGGCTATTTTAGGATATCGCAGGAGTATGCTGTCTTTTGCAGGGACAATCTGTTAAATTGGTTTCGTTGGTTCGGTTTTTGGATCGTTTTACGTAACGTTGAACATGATAACCCGAAATTATTATTAGCGAGAGAGAGAGTTGAGAATTTACATTGAGCAAATGTTAATAATATCCAATATAAGACGTGCTTTTTAGGCCTGGTTGTTTCACCCGTGGAATGGCTAAAGCGGCGGTTAAACCCCGTGGCTATTATTTTGTTTAATCGAGAGTTTCACCACCTGTCGCCACTCATACGTCAGACTATATGATGTCTATTTCGTCCCATTTAAATCAAAGGTTTTAATTATTAATGTCATAACATATTAATGTCATAAGGTGTTAAAAATGTGATATTTTAACTTAGGTAATTTACCGATTAATTGTGTTTGTGTTTAATTCGTAGAACTCCATTTATTTATTTTTTGTTTTTGTTTAATGTAAATCAAGTTTGATAATGTTATTATTAAGTTCTTGGAATGGGAAGGGGGGGAGTAAATAAAATCATATAAATAAGTCACTGTTTGTATTAACCGCAGTTTCAAAATGGCCTTGAACGCCGAAACAGCTGTCACAATAATAAAAACTAAAAATACTTGCAGAACTTAATAATAACATTAAATTTTAAAAAATAAACATAAATAAATAGGTAATTACCGTAAATTTTAACCAACTATCATGAATTAAGGACAACTTCAACCTTGCGAAAAACTCTTCTTTTTCTTCGTATGGTTGAAGAGAGTTGGTGGGGGTCAAAGTGGGATGCTGAAGTTATTCATCCCGTCGATGGCATCGAGAGTTACTTGGTTCAGCACGGATGTGCCATAGGGAAACTGATGAAGTGGACATTTTTCTGCAATCTGTTCTGTTGTTGGAATATGTCCACATTCACTAAGTTCGGAATCCTTTAGGACTGATTTATGCATCACATACGCATAACGGCTGTGACTGCACCGGACCCGGTTTAATGAGGTCCAAGTCCTCCGAGGGAATCCGAGATGCAAAAAACTCGCATTTTTTAAGACAATATGATTATTTTCATGCTGTATAAAATTAAAAATAGGGACGCTTAGATGGTTTGGGCATGTAGAGCGAATGAACGAAGAAAGGAGTTACGGAGAATATATGACGCGAATGTGAATGTAAGAAGAAGCCGGACGCCCGATGCCACGATCAAGTGAATCGAATGCTCGAGTCGGACCATGTCAGAAGTTATAATATAATAATAGGGCTGAATGTAAGAATGTGAGTGAAGCAAGAAGCTTACGATAAGATCGAGTTGTTCGGCGATCCGTCCTGTCTGCCTACCCCTGCGGAGAAACGGCGTGATGGTTAGTTAGTTAGTTAAAAATCTTTTCTAAATTTAAATGCTACATGGATTGAGCAAAATCTGTTATTATTTATGTTTTATAACAATCGAAATTGAGCTATATAATCCGGTGGTACCAGTGGCGTGCAGCCCGTGAAGGCTGGAAATCTGTGCCTAACCTAACAAAGAAAATAGAAGAATTTTTAATTAGAATGTCACATTCTTTCAACATTGATAAATTGTTCATATTCGAAAAATTCATACGTTTTAGTGAGATAATAAAATTGCCATTTTCAATACACAATTCATGCACGAACACGGAAAACACGTGCGTCTGAACTATTATTATGTGCCTTTTTTTTAAAGGAAAGACGAAAGGAACACATAATTTTCCAACTTTATTTTTATTTTTTTATCAATAGTGACGTTCCGACTTAAATTCCAGTATATTTAGTTTTTTTTTTTCTAAATATGGTTTTCAAAGTTTCAATTTTTGGATGGCCACCAAAACGCTCCAAATCTATAGCCGATCGATTTTGATCAGTTTTGAGGTTAGAATATCAAATGTCAAAACAAGGATGAGCATTACCGTACATAATTTTATATTCTATTCATAGTAAACCATAACTAAACATATGTAATAAAATTATGTACCTTTTTAGAAACTTTAACTCGATGAATAATAATAGTATTGAGCATTAATATTATCATAACATCCGTATTGGTAATTGGATTGATCGTGAATACTCTAATCCATGGGTCGGCAACCTTTTGTTGTAAAAGGGCCAAATATTTTTCATGGGGATCAGTGCGGGCCGCACTTGCAGTAGGTTATACCTACAATATTTATGTACAAATATTTTAGTTTTAAAAATAAAACGCTAAGTGTATATTTTAACGACATTTATTGTATTTAATAAAATCAATGAGATTTTTGTGATTGCATTTGACTTGCAAGTTTTTTTTATATCAGCTTGCATTTTTGAAGTAGATACGCGTAGTATTGCGTCTAAATGTGAATTCGATAACCGAGAACAGTGTTTGTTTTTTCGATAATTCAGAATTGAAAAAGTTTGCTCACAAATATATGTACTACCAAACATAGTAATTATTTGCTGAGCAAACCTTTTTAAATCCTTGTAGTTTTCAGAAGGCAAACTCCCATAGAAATCCACCAAATTAGTTTTTTCCTTAAAAGCCATTTTAAGTGTGTTATCACTTTGCAAATCTATCACGTTGATTTGCAAATCGATTGGTACATTACCGATATCTACTGCAATCTTCATCTTACGTGAGATCTTTTTGAAATCAGCAAACCGGTTTTCAAACTCAGTTTGTAGTTGCATTAATGCACTTTTCATTTTAGTATTTTGCCAAACAAAATTTATTCCAGCTTCTTCTACTGCTTTCTTGCAATTTGGAAAATGATCGAGTTTCCTTTCATTGATATGCTTGATAAATAATGTTAGTTTCATTTCAAATGATTTAACATCTGAATACATATTGCATATCAATTTATTTTTCCCCTGTAAACGTGTATTGAGTATATTCAGTTCGGCAGTCAAATCAGTTAAAAACCCAAGATCTACAACCCACTGATGGTTGGAAAGTTCGTGTATTGCCTTTCCTTTCATCTCCATAAAGTTACAAATTTCTTTCCTCAAATAAAAAAATCGTTGAAGTACTGTTCCTCGGCTTAGCCATCTTACTTCACAGTAATACATCACGTCACCATATTCAGCTTCCACATCTTCCAAAAACTTTTGGAACTGGCGGTGAGTAAGCCCATTTTTTCTTATAAAATTAATAGCAGATACAACGGTATCCATTATTTCTTTCCACGATAAAACTTTGCAACACAATGCTTCTTGATGGACAATACAGTGAAATGTAAATGGAACTTCCTATCCAAACTCTTGCAGTTTGCTGTTGACTCTTCCGAAAACACCTTTATTATGACCGCTCATATTTTTTCCGCCGTCCGTGGTGATGCTAGTTAATTTATCCCAGCTCAAGCCACACAAAATTAGAGCTTGGTCCAAGTGGTGAAATAAATCCTCTCCCTTTGTAGTTCCTTCGAGACTGCACATTTTTAATAACTCCTCATAAACAGAAAAGTTTTCGTCAATTCCTCATACAAATATAAGGAATTGTGCCGTATCCGACACGTCCGTACTTTCGTCCATCACAAGAGAGAAGTAAGTAAAATACTGCGCTTTATCCTTAAGTTGTTCACGCAAGTTAGCACCCAAGTCTTCAGTGCGTCTGGTGCAAGTTCTGGCAGAGAGACTAACGTTTTCAAACATTTTTTTCTGTTCCGGGCATACTTCCTCCGCGATAGCTAAGACACAATCTTTTACAAGTTCACTGTCGGTAAATGGGCGACAATTCTTTGCAATTATCTCTGCTACTTTGTAACTGGCACGAACAGCTGATTCGCTTTTGTCTGTTACAACTTTAAAGGTATTCTGCTGATTTTTGAGTGACGATTTCAAGTTAATGATTTTGTGTTTTCGAGATTCCCCTTCAAGACACTCAAATTTAGTTTTGTGCTCAATATCATAATGTCGCTTCAGGTTATATTCCTTTACTACGGAAATACTCTTTTGACAGATTAAACATAGTGGTAAAATTCGATAAAAAAATATAAATTTGTCCATGCTTCATTAAAAATCCATCTTTCATCAACGATCTTTCCTTTTTTAGAAGCCATCTTGGGTGTATAAATCTGCAACAATACAGAAACATAAAAATATGTATTTATTTTTACGGAAAGAGTCATAGTTTTGTCCTATATAAAATTTTTAAATAAATACTCCCCCAGTGAGCAATATTTTTATTCAAAAAACAAAATCGTAAAATTTATGTCAACTATTCCTAAAGTACACCTTTATTGACGAGTAAACAATTACTATCGTTGTGAAAATTTTAAAAGCATTAATTATTAGCCAGAAAAACTCCATACGCATTGAAAATATCTGCCGAGAAAGAATAAATAACGCCGACGGGACTCGAACCCGCAGCCTTCTGATTGCCGGTCAGACGCTCTCGCCATTGAGCAACGTCGGCTTATTCCCATTCCGCCAAATAACTAAATATGTACAAGTATTTATTCATTCAACAGTCGTTGCTTTTTTTTTCAACAATTATTTCTTATTAATTTTTTCACCTGAACCTACCAACTTTATTTTTTTGTAGAAAAGGCAATTGTAACTTCGAGTCCCATCGGCGGTATTCATTCTTTCTCGAAAGGTATTTTCAACGTGTATGGAGTTTTTCTGGCTAATAATTATTGCTTATAAAAATTTAATATCCATAATGCTATGCATTTAAAATTGCCTTTCCTACAAAAAAAATAAGTTGGTCGTTTCAAGTGAAAAAATTAATAAGAAATAATTGTTGAATAAAAAAATACTAGTACATAGTGAGTTATTGGCAGGATGAGAATAAGCCGACGTAGCTCAATGGCTAGAGCAACTGACCGGCAGTCAGAAGGTTGCGGGTTTCGAGTCCCGTTGGCGGTATTTATTTTTTCTCGAAAGCTATTTTTAATGTGTATGGAGTTTTTCAGGCTTATAAAAATATTACATTCATAGTGCACCTCGTCTTAAAAAGTTTATTATTGGAATTTTTTTTTAAACTGTCGTAAACTCATGGATACTTTAATATTGCATTGTTAGATTCATTACTTGTAATGTTAGGAATAATATTATTATCATGCAATAGGTAGGTACTTACTAAAAACACTAAGAGAAATCACAAAAACAACAAAACAGATTTTATAAAAAAATAAAACTTGCAGCGAATGTAAACGCCGACGTGTGTAGGTAGTTAGCGCAGCGCGAGCAAACGAGTAGTGTTACTGGCGGTCGACAACGGAATGATGCGAGGTGCGTGTGGCGTTCTTGACTTCCTTCTCTTTCCCCCCGCTCCCCCTTCGCTCCTCCTTCGCTATCCCTTCGCTCCCTTTCTCGATTCCTTTCACTCGATTGTGTATAATATCGTCCGTCATGTGCGTTGCAGCGATAATCTTGCGGGCCGCACCAAGATGTCTCGCGGGCCGCATGCGGCCCGCGGGCCGCAGGTTGCCGACCCATGCTCTAATCTATTAAACTAATAATAGTTTTTTTTATATTGAACAATTATAGAGCTTAAAGTCACCCAAATTAAGTTAAAATTTCGCCAAAACTGAAAAAATACATTATATTAAAAATACAATTTTTTTTTTCATACTATTCCAAAAACAGAATGCGCACGTGACGTCAGATGTTCCAAATGCAATGGTACCAACATAACGGGGTGTTTTGATGAGATGATTTTTATTCACTTTTAAATAACTAATTTATAATTTCTACGTATAATTATGTATAATAAAAGTTTTATATTAATTATCGGCGTTAGCTGATCTACTCGTATATAAATATATATTTGTACAGCCATTATATTTTTCACTGGAGTTCCTTATTGTGTTTCATTCCTATACAGAATAATTGTATACGCGTTTCATTATTATATCACCCTTCAAATAGCTAATAATACGATATTAAATTACCCAACGAGGATTAACCTTATTGGATTTGCCGTATTATATGTTAAATCGGCTGAAATACATTGTTACCCAACTCGGAAGTCTTCAAAGGCTTCTTCTTTCAAGTTCACGCAACTAATGTCGTAAACATTTCCTCAAATTCTGAACTGTCCAATATGTCTGCCTTGTATATTTATTTATTTTTTATTATTCCTTTGAATATCTTACACCTTTGTTCTTCTTTACCCGTTTTTATCGTTTTAACATCTGTCTAATTTCATTTTTTCTTTCGTTTCAGGTGAGGATTTTAGCTTTATTTTGGAAAAGTCGTTGGTAAGTCAGTTTTGGATTAAAATACACAATCGTATGAATAATGAGTAATGTTAAGAAAATTTCGCTTGGATCAGGGGTGCACAACCAGTGAGGAATTCCACCCCAGAGGGGGAATGAAAATGTTGGAAAATACAAAAATAACAAATATTTTCTGATTTCTTATGCAAGAACGATTCTATGTCTGTCTTCTACTCAATTTCTCAAACCACAAAGAATCTGTGGAAGATGGGATTATCTGGTTCAATTTATCTTATTGTCCTCTTTTAGATATTTTTCCAGTGAATCCCTCTGTTCCTCCCGAGAAACCTCTAATTACCCCTTCCCGTTTGGGCGCCTCCCACTCCAACACCTAAATATTTATATATGTCTGTCATCACTTTGTATCTTATGTTAGTTTTAATATTGCCCTGACGTTGTTCTATTCAAGGGAAACCATAAATAAACATAAGTAATAAAATTATGTACCTTTTTAGAAACTTTAACTAAAAAAATAATAATAGTATTGAGTATTAACATTATCATAATATCCGCATTGTTAATTGGTTTGATCATGAATACTCTATTTTCTTTCATTAATAATATTTTTTTTATATTGAACAATAATTATAGAGCTTAAAGTCGCCCAAATTAAGTTTATATTTCGCCAAAACTAAAAGAATACCCGTTTTAAATACAAAACAACATCAAAAAATATTTTTTTATACTAATCCGAAAACAGAATGCTCACGTGACGTCAGATGTTCCAAATGCAATGGTACCAATATAACGAGGTGTTTTGATTTTTTATTCACTTTTAAATAACGATTTATAAATTCTACGTATAATAATAGTTATATATTCAGGATCGGCGTTTGCTGATCTATATTAATATATATTTTTAAAGCCATTACATTTTTCACTTGAGTTCGTTATTAGTGTCGACTGGCGACTTTTTCGTGCTTAGATTTAAAATATCGATTATTTTTTTTAACATTTTTGTGTGAATATTTTCAGGAATCCTGAAAATTCCTTAAATCTTCATCCAAAATTTGCAATATTTAATACTCATTTTTGGTCATTTTTTCGACGCGTAGAGCGAATGGTAACATGAGAATGTGTCGCCCAAGAGTAAAGAAGATGTTGGAGACGTCTCAGAAAGATATGTATGAAATGATTATTTGAGTGAGATTTATTTTTTATTATTTAAGACATTTTACAAAAATATAAGCCAAACGTCCCAATAAACTACTTTTTAGTTGTTTATATAACGGGAGCTTGTTATTCATAACCTTATACTAAATTTACAGTTAAGGTTAACTTACAATATATATATAAAATAAAACATATGTATCAAACTTAAAACATAAATATTTGGTGTTCAGAACCACATCTGTCCAGTACACAACTTTAGCAATTATTTAGGGGCTAAAGATGATTTAAAAAAAGTTTAACCCCGTCTAGTAGATGAATATCATGAAATATAAAATTAAAAATTAAAAACGACTTATTTATTTGGAACACAAATTTGCCGTACGTAATTTAAAATATCGACCCGAAAAACTTTTTTAAAGATCATTTGATTTTTTTGTTTTATGTTATCATGTTTACATAGCAAATTTGACAATTTAAAAAGAATTTACCATAAACCCGTAAATAATTTTCAAAGTTACCTCTAAAATCTTGAATAATTGATTACATTAATGGCCTATATTTCACAATTAAAAACAAAAAAAAAAATTTAAAAAAAACTTCTAATCGGTACTAGATATTGTACCTGTAATTAAAAAAAAGTATTGTATGAAACAATCCGTTCCTCTTAATTAGCCCTGTATGCTCATTGCCTTAATCTGTCCTGATGATTACATAAATCATTATGTAAAGCTGCTTTTGTAAGAATATTACAACATTATATTGTAAAATTGCAGTAAAGTTACCATAAATATGATGAATGTGAATATTCATTAGTCAGTGGTATAATGGATAGATTGAGGAAATGATGGCTGTAAAACACGTTGTATTATCATTATCTAATTCCGTGATTCAGGACAACGCATTACTGAATCGCTTTCCGGCCGATGAGGTAGTTTCAAATTAGCGTGGAAAGCCATTTCTTCGTGTTTGTTTTATTTAATAATATCTGAGGTACCTGGCGTTACCCGAAGTTATGAATGGTAATTTCCTCTTATTTTAATCGTCAGACGTGCAAAATTTTATCCAGAAATACCAAGATTCTGTTTTAAGGGACGGGGGGGGGGGGGTTAAAATCTAACGTAGACAGTGACTTTCCTCTTATTTCGAAGGTCAAGTGTGCAAAATTTCATCAAGCTCGGAATGGAACTGTCGCTTTGTACGTATACAAAACACACCCACCGCTCGATCGGTACATTCTTCTCTATACGAGTACAATAGAAGAATATATCATACGCGACCGGTCAGTGGCTGAGTTGGCGTCGCGTTTGGGTTTCACCCGGGCGTCTTGAGTTCAATTCCTCGGCTGGCTAAGTCCTCCATTTACGACACAAGCAACATCTTCCGCGTACTGTGATAGTAGTAGGAGATTTTCAAATATTGTCAGGTTATTCGTAACCGGGGAATATTTGTCTTTCTTTTTAAATAAAAATAAACGATGGTGCAATCAACGTTATGTCACTAAACGTACTGTGTGATTGTTTTTTATAAACTATATGTATGTGGTGACTTATGGTTTCATTATACAACTTGGTCCCATGGTCGGGAACTATGAAAATGAAAAAAAGTAGGCTTCTTTTTATTTAATACACGATATATAGTAACACAGCCACTTTTATTATAATGGTAACCGGACAAAACAGAACAGTGACAAAACTACATTATGATGTAATTATATTGATAATAGGTTAGGTTAGTTTACTTTTCGTCAGTATTCGGTTTTGCCATGGAACCGTATGAAACGACGTATGAATGTAAATTTCGTCGTCGGCTTATAAAGCTGAGTGATACGTAACTCAGTCTTATCAATATTAATATTATCTTTTTTTTTTACTACTCAATTTTAAACGCATTTTTTCCACATAGCACCAACCAGTACCTATCAAACACATATACATAATATCTTTATATTATATTACCATACTATGTCAATACTAGCTTTTCCCTTCTATTTTTATATAATGGCACTTACTATGAACTAAACTGGTCAATTTGATTGTCCTAAAACGGGATTTGTTCCTAGTTGGGCTGTCAAAGCTTTCTTTAATCATAATGTTAAATAATGTGTGTTTCAAATCAGTAAATATTTTTATTATTATTAAATAAAGGGAAAAGTATATGTCAAGGTAGATTTGTGCGGTAGTTTATCCTATCTGCCCACTCCTGCAGAACCAGCGTGACGATTGTTAGATTGAGACAGTTTTTAAATATCTCCAAAAATGACGATGTTACGAGCTTTTAATGGAAACTGGAGAAAACACGAGTCACAATTCAGTACATCTTACGATTATACTGCCGCACCCGTGATATCTATGGCAGCGCCATTCATTTTATGAACCGCAACGTTACACGGTTGTCGACCGGCCGGCGAGATCTACATTCTGTCGACTTATATTTTGATGCTATTCAGTATTTTCCGAAAATTCAAAGAAAATTGTCCTCAGCTGCTATAATTAAGGGCCAGCACTCAAAAATGACCCTAAACATCTCTTCGTTGTTTGCTGACTCGAGCAATACTACAAATGATTTATTTGTAAATTCTTTCCGAGAAGTTAAGAAAGTGTATAATGTTTATAATAATAATAATGTTTTATTATCTTTTTTTGTAACAAAATAACAAATAATGATATGTATACACTCACCGGGATTTCCCGTGCTGAGGATTTCATTTACAAAATATGAAATTACCTTATATTAAATTGATGTGCTTGATGAAAAAAAAAATATTTGTGCGGTGTTTTAAGTGCAGTCGAGTGGGTTCGGTGTTAGTCGGTATATGGTGTTAATATATATTTTTTATTTCAGATCTTATGTAACCTATCCGGTGTTTTATTTGATTTTTAAATTTATTATGGTTGTTGCTATTTTTAAAGGATAGTGGGATTTTGTTGTAGAGTTTAGTACCATAGCATAAAAAGGTTTTTTGTCCAAGTTTAAAAAAGATAAAAATCTTTCGTCTCTTAAATTCTATGAAGTACATCTCAACATATATAAAAATGGTTGTAATCTGTAAAGCAGTGAAAGCAATTTTGTTCTTTTTACTTCAAATTCCATAGTTTATACATAATTTAAAAGATTTTATAGGAAAGCTAGCAGTCCACAATGGAGTGCTGATACCAACCTTGATGTGTGGCAGTGAGGCATGGAACTGGCAGACGAAGGATGAAAGTAGACTGAATGCTGTTGAAATGAGATCTCTGATGCGAATATAATAATAACAATGATTTATATAGCGCAGTTTTGTGTTATTTCACTTCAATGTGTGGTAAAACCATGTATTATCGTGTGAAAGATGTTGAGATTCGTAAAGAATGCAAGGCTGATATAAGCGTAATGAGTAAGATTAAGAAAGAGACGCTCCCCATGTAGAGCAAATGAACGAAGAAAGGAGTGTAAGGAGAATATATATGACGCGAATGTTAAGGGAAAACGAAGCCGAGGACGCCCGAGGAAGACATGGCACGATCGAGTGAATCAAATACTAGAGTCGGTAGAAGAGAATTGAGGTGATTTTTCACAAAAAACGGCGCCATACAAGTCATCCAATTATTATTATTATCTGAATAAAGTAACAAGTGTAAGCCCAGATCGAGATGTTTGGCGGTCCATCCTCTCTGCCTACACCAGAAACCTGCCGGGAAACAGTTAGTTAATTATTGAAACGTTACACATTTTCCTAACTACCCGTATAGAATTTACAGATAAATCATTCGTTAGCAAACTACAAAGTGTGTTTTTGGGTACTGAATGTTAATATGATGCATTTGTAAATAACAAGACAACCTCATTCAATATCAACCATTTTGCACATCCCTGCTACGGCCATAGATACAAGGCACTTCACACTGCTATTTTAGATACCTTCAAAATATAGGTATAGACAGTGTTATGCAAGTAGACCCACGTAACGGACAAGAAGGAGCTCTATTTCTATCACACCCGCCGCGGTGGTGATGCCACGTGGTCCGAGCACGTGGCATGGCGCTTACCTACTGCCGTACACACACAACTACACCTAGTTACACCGTGCATAGACTGGAGACTACGTAGATCCTAGGTATACAATACATACGTACATTAGGGTGGGATCGCAATGTATTTTAGAGTTTTACATTTCGTTCTCTTATGTCTCTCAAAGGTTATGTATGACTATTAAGATTATAAAATTATTTTTAATAATATGTAATTATAATAATAATATTTATTTATTTGAAACACACATTATTTAACATCAACATTTAAGAAAGCTTTGACTGCCCGCCCTACTAGGAACAAATCCAGTTTTAGGACAGTCAAATTGACAAGTTTAGTTCATATTAAGTGCCATTATACAAAAATAGAAGGGAAAAAAGCTAGTATTGACATAGTATTATAGTATACTATATCTAGAAAAAAGTATAATAATTAAGTACAAAGAGATTATGTACATGTGTTTGATAGGTACTGGTTGGTGCTATGAGGAAAAAATACGTTTAAACTTGAGTACTAAAAAAAGATAATATTATTGAGTAATATTGATAAGATTGAGTTACGTATCACAAGCTTTATGAGCGACGACGAAACTCAGGGATGCAGCCCCAAGAGGATCCAAATTGTAACTACATTTTCAGATTCATTGAAAAAGGGAATTGTTAATATATATGTTTTTTTTTTCTACACAATATTCTCGTTCCATTAGTTTAAGGGGGAGAGAGATTATTTATTAATTCGAATTAATGATAATATTATTACGCAATACGATAACACAATGTTTGCATATTTAAAAAATTTAAAAATTTGAAATCAAATCAGAAATATGACTTTTTTCAGATAGTCCTTCTTATGTTTTACAAAATATTCAATTTGTTGAATATTATTAAAAAATAATTTTACGGTTTTTGTTTGAATTGCAGAAAATGAATATTAAAATATATATTAGGTGTAGATTAATTTTTTCAGAAAACCAAACTTACTAGCAAAACTTTGGTTAAGTTAAACGTTAAGTAAAACGTACCTACCGGGAAAGGATTGCAATTGTTTTTCTCCGCTTTTTAAATTTATTTTCACATTCTTACGTGAGACGGTCAGAAAAAGTCATATTTTTGATTTGATTTTAATAATAATATGTAAATTTTAAAAATATTTAATAAATGATTTTCTCCTTAAAAACATTGTGTTTATCGTATTTCATAATAATATTATGTATTATAAATTTAACAACATCGACATTCTTCGCAATAACTCTTTCAAAATATCGAACCGAAGTAATGCGCAAGACCACAAATTGATTCACTAGTATAAAATGTATCCTGTCCCGATCCTATCTTCCTCTTCTCCCTTCCTTTGTTTTTTTTTCTCTTATTAGCTTCATAAATAAAACACCTGTATATAACCAATGTTAGCACAAGAAACATTGTTGGCTTACCTTTTATTAAACTTCCTTTGTATATATATATATATTATATTTGAATTCAAAGCTGTTTGTTTCTTACAAATAAACTATTATCATTTCTATTCAATGATTTATATCGACGTCCCTGCCTTCCTTAATGACTCGAGTTTGATAAACAATTGGTTTTCCATGAATTTTCCAATACTTTCCGCCATTCTGCTCAGAATCTCTAATGGCCGGCTGCTGCCAAAAGTTGCATTTAAAAATGCGTAATTAATAATTGCTGAAATATAATAATAATCTTAATGTACTAACTATCATCACGCCGTTTCTCCGCAGGGGTAGGCAGAGAGGACGGACCGCCAAACAACTCGGTCTTGGCGTACACTTCTTGCTTCATTCACATTCATACATCATTTTCTATTATTCCGACTTCTGACATAGCCCGACTCAAGTATTTGATTCACTTGATCGTGCCATGTCGGGTTCATGGGAGGGCGTCCCCGGCTTCTTCCATTCACATTCGCGTCGTATATTCTTCTTACACCCCTTTTTTCATTCATACCCTCTACATGCCCAAACCATCTAAGCGTCCCTTTCTTGATCTTGTACAATATTATAATTATTAAAGGTTCGTCAAAACTTAGTCTTAACCCTATCATCAGTATTCGAATGCGTAACTTTTGATACCTCTGAAGACCGAATCCACCTTCTCAAAAAAAAAGTTTTGACAGCCCACCCTAACGTACATGGAAACTAACAATACTGTGAGCCTAGGCGGGTTGGTATGGTAGGGTGGACTGGAGGCGATTGACTGGACTCAAGTGTGAGTGTAAGTTGTGTTCAGTGCGGTGAGCGGGTGCGCGCGCACCGGCTCGCTGAGGGCGAACGATCGACCTCTGAAAGAACCGACTTCTCAAAAGAGAATGCAAATGAGAGCTTGCTCGGGAGGGAAGAACAGGTAGTAATAGCAAATAGTATAATAATGAGAGGAAACGCCACGTAACCAGTAGACTTGTTACGAGTGCAAAATTTAGCTATTAACGGTCAACTCTAAAAAATACACACTTTACAGATTGTTAACCACAAACACAACATTTAGACAAAAAAACTTCTTATACTATGGTACTAAACTCTACAATAAAATCCCACTATCCTTTAAAAATCGCATCAACCATAGTCCTAGTCATAGTTCATAGTCCTCCTCACTAGGAGATCCCTTGCTGAGGCGAACTAGATTTTGAATTAAGGGGTTTCAGCGACTTCTATATTTCAACTTCAAGATTTGGGTAAGGTCTTTCTAGTAATTTCTATGACGTCTTAAGAATACTAGTCGGTTCTTCTACAGTTAATTTATTAAGCCAAGTTTTGATGGATTTAATGCAATAATTAATTGAATTACTTTATTTGATAATAAGTGGGAGTAATTTTTTCCGCTAAACATTCACAGCTTATTTGTCCAAAAGTAGTATTACACTTAGGTACATTTAGCTCGTGCTCTGGTATTATGATTATGACGAATCACCCATTTTATCCGTTTTAAGATGATAAACTAAAACATTTTTGGCTTCGATTTTTTGAATACTTAGAACTTCTAAATGTTTAAAAATTTCCGCCGTTGATGGCCTTATGGGGACCTTTAAAATTGTTCTTATGGCATTTCTGCGTTGTATTTAGTGGTTTTATGTAATTTGATGCAGCTGAGCCCCATCCCAAAATTTCATATTCCAAATGAGAATGACATAAAGCATAATATACTCTATTTAGATCCTCGGTTTGTGAGATATTTCGTAATTTTTTGAAGAGTTTTATTAGCTTTTTTGAAGTTCCGTTAATGTGTAAATCCCCGCGGAGTTTATCGTCAATGAATATCCCAAGATATTTAATATTTTTGCCTTGGTTATATTCGGGCAAGTGCAATGAGGTAAATTATTTTGACATTCACGTAATTTAAGTGTGTTCTCATTCATTGGTTAGCCTGTTTTGTTTATTGAGAATGTTATATATTTATTTTTACTCACATTTAATGTAAGCGAGTTCACTTTTAACCAGTCTTGAAATACAGCCAAGCCGTGCTCTGCCTCTTTATAGGTATTTGTCCAATCTTAAATATATAAAATAGAAAAATACAGACCGTCAGAGAAGGGAGGGATCGAGAGAATTCTCTTTAGTTACCAATCATTAATTTGATCTGTGGTTTTACACGGCAACCTTCGCAGCGTCGCTTCCTTTCTAATTAAACAATGAACTGATCATACCCAACGAGTACGCAGTACAGACGGCAGCCATCTCTCGGCGATATAAACATTTCGCAACATTACGGCAAAACCATCAACGTAAAATAATACCAATTTGTTCCTGCAAGAGATACGAGGGCAACACCCGCCGCAGGCAAGGTCGCTTCTCTCAGACACCTACAGTAAATCTGGAGATCTCCAACACGTACAAAGCATACGGTTCCCTGACAAAACAGAACATTGAAGAAAAGTGAAGAAAGATATCAAACAAACAACAAACCTCACGTAATCTAACCTATTCTGTTCCGTGTTATCCGGTTACCAAAATATTAACTTGGCGATTCTATATTTTCCTTCTACAAAATACGTACTCATAATGTGGTAAGAATTCAAAGAAAATTTTTAACGTTTCATAAATTTTAAAGTTAAGGGATAACCAAACATAAAAAAAGACCGTAACCAAAGATTTGTAATCCGCATTACATTAAAAAAAAAAGTCTTTTTTCATGGCTTTTAGCCGTGTTTGGTGACAAGATCTGAATAGCCAGGTATTTCCCAACCTTCCCCTTCCCTTTCTCCTTCCCCTCCCCAATACCTTCAGCCTCACAAAATGCCCCAATTGGGGATGCCATAGTATCACTGGCTCCAGACGGTTGGGAGCAGTTGAGACTCTTGTGCGGTATTCATGTAAAAAAAAAAAAATTATTTTGAATTAATAAATAATAATTCTCTGACCTCCCTCTCCCCGTTAACATACCTATAGAGCACATAAATTACTCATCGTTGTTAATGAATACTTTAAATATTCTAACTTTAGAAAACAGACGGAAAATTAAGGACCTAACCTTTTTATTAAAGTTATTAAATTGTAAATTCGGTTGTTCTGAACTGCTGCATTTAATCAACCTATACATACCTAAACGAACTGCAAGACAAACATTAACATTTTACATACTCGTACGTATGTCCCGTTCCAACTACAGTTTGCATTCCCCAATTCAACGCTTACACAGTAACAAATACTTAAATGATGGATGTATTTGACAATACTCTAAACTTGACAAATTTCAGGAAAAGGGATGGACGAATTATTTCTACCTAGTTTATAAATTATTGTTAAGTACAACTTTTTACATTATTTGTTATTAAGAGGAAACCGGGCGACGTTTTTTCCATACAAACGTATTCCCCATTTTCCTCTCTGGATTTTGAAACTAGGGCAAATATTTTTTTAACATAATATAGATATCGACAACTAGCGTGTCGGTACGTTTTGCTTTTTTGATAAGTTACTTCTTATAGGAGTTATAACCATTCAAAAATCGTTAAAATTGCCTGGTTTGAACGCCATCAATAGACGCTCAGTATACAAACTAAGCAATGTATTTTTTAAAAAAAGCAAAACGTACCGACATAGAATATTCTCTTCTAATATAGTTAACAAAAAAAAACTTTAAAATCGGTCCAGTTTTGGAGAAGAAAAATGGGGAATACAAAACCTCGATTTTGAAGATTTTATTTAGGTATTATCAGCCCGACGCGCAGTTGTCCCTTTCGCTCAGTATCCGTGGGGTGCGAGGGTTTTGATAAATACGTATACAGTCAGCGAAGTGATGTGGCGTTGTTAAAATTATATCGATACCTTAGTGTTGTCTTTTCCCGAGTTATCGATATATATATTTTTTTCTGTTTAGTGACTTATCTCGAGTATGCCAATACTTACCGAGCTTACTTACTCACAATTGTGCCAAATTTAATTTGTTTACGTCAAATAGTCTTTGAAAAAGAAACACCTGTTACGGACAAACCGACACCTCAATTTTAGCAACTCTCAATTGAAAAATTTGAAACAAAAATGATACGGCCACATCTAGGAATTGAACCCAGGATCTTGGCCTTGACGGGCGATACTCTACAACTGAGCTAATGGGACCCTATTCCCATCGGTCATATTTAACTGTATAAATACTTCGACTAAAAACTGCCAACATTATCTTCATTTTCTTAACGCTTTTTTTATTTTCTTTATGTGTGATTGCAAGATTAATCTCGAACTAAATGCTGATGTCTTGGATAAATTTATCCATTTTTATTTAATGTGCGACATCTACATTCTGCAAGTCTAGGATGAATATTGGATTCAATTCCTAGATGTGACCATACTTTTTTCTGATTTTTCTGTTTCAAACTTACGGTTGAGAGTCGCTTACTATCCTTCAGTTATTAAAAAATATTTTTTTGTTTGTAAACGTTTTATTGTACAAAATTTTAACAGTTCTACATTTAGATAATGAAATTAAAACAATTTATGGTTTAGACCTTTCTCTCGCCGGTAAATTTCTTGGTATGCGACCGTCAGTTATTTCTGGTAAAAGGCATTGGTGGTAGAAGTTTTCTAACAGTGGTTCGATTTTTTGCCAGATCGAATCGTCCCTCTCAATTTTTTCATACAGCAAACCTTTAGGACTCCACACAACAAAATAACAGTAATTACGACGAGTAATATGTAACTGGCCTTGTACTTGGTAGAAGTAATTGTGATTCCATTTTAATGTTAAAGCATTGTCTTCAACTTTACAGTAATCAATTTTCTTTTGTTCAATTCCCTCTTCTGGTGACATATTTGCTATACTATAAGGGCATTTAACTTCAATTATAGAATCCTTACCGATAAGGCCATCCGGACTCGCTGCTAAAAAGTTTTTATTTTCATCGATAAATAGTCCACAGGTGGACACCTGTAATCTTGTTTCTTTTGTAAATTGGTCTATTGCTTGGTTTTCATTTTCTTTTCCATAATTTGTGGCCATATTTCCTTTAAATTGCGAGTACAGTAACGAGTTTAATACTCCCGCAACTGAAGTATTTGGCCGCAGTTTACATATTTTTCCAAAGTTAGATGATGTCAGCCGCTTACGCCTTTCAATTGGCCACAAATTATTATCGCTTTGGCCCACAGTATTCCGTTCGAGTTCTTCCTTATTCGATTGAGATAATTCTTTCAGAAATTCCCCTTTTTTCGTTTCAAACAATTCAGGTGGCATATCTGGTTCTAATTCCAATTGACCATAATTTTCATCGGGCCCTGTAACTTTTTTTCTCTTTTCTGTCGTGTTTTCGTTATACTTTAGTTTTCTTTTTCGACACCTTTGTGTTTTCTCCTTCGAACGTCGTTTTCTTTCTATAAAGTGCTTCGTGTATTTGCCAGGACTGTGGCCTTGGATTTTTTTCTGTATTCGTGAATGGGTTGCCATTTCACTATTCCATGAAGTTACTGCTCCAAAACATCTTGCTTGGTATGATCCTCTTCTAGTAAAATTTACTCTTTTTCCGCCTATAAATTTGGCGATAATGTTGTTGAATTGCTCCACAGTGTTATTTGTCACGTCAATAATAAGACTTTCTGCATTTGATATTAGAGACAACAATAATTGTTGGATATCAGTCCATATTCCACAATCTTGAAGATCGATTACTAAATTTGGATCATTAGTATACTTTTCCGACTTGCAATAGTATGACGAACATTTTTTATGATCACCAAACACATGGTTTGCGGCATTTTTTATGTCCATTTTCAGATTTTTTACTTTATCACTTTGTGCCGTGTTTTCTTGCTCTTTTCTGTAATTTACTGCTCCAACTATAGCTTTTCTCATGCGTAAAACGTTTGCATCAACCTTTTTTCTTATATGAACTGGTACAAAGCCTTTAGCGTTGTTGGTTTTTTTTCCAAGTGCTTTAATTTTGTTGCAAAAATTGCGAAGCAAGTGATTTTTGCACTCTATTTTTTGTACTATGAGGTTGGACCCATATGGCATTTGTTGCATTATTTTTTTCATGATGCTGGAGTCTCCATCACCAACTAGTTTGTTGAATTTCAATCCATGCATTTCCATGCTTCTCGAGAACCCTTCTGCTATAATGTGGGCTTCCATGGCATTAGCACTGTCATACCAGTTTTTGAAGCACCTGTGCTCAGATGCTTCTATATGTAGTTTTTTAGCTCTAGCACAAATGCAGCAATATGAGTTTCTCACTCCCAGAAATAAAACTTTTTTAGTTCGCAGTCCAACAATGCACCCCGCACCAGATGAGGAGCTAAATCCACTTTTATATGACCTCTTTGCCCAAGAGCCATCTGCAACCACCGTTACCAAAGGATACCCACCCTCGTCTACGTCACCATTTAAAATGGCTAGCCTTTTTTCTTCTTCACCAGCTGCGATCATTTCTTCTATGGCACATTCTTCAATTGTTAGCGCTAAACATTGTTCTATGTTCGTGTAAGTTGAACGATCCATATTTGGCATATTTAATACACCGCAAATTTCATTCCATTGTGAATATCCATTTCCTGTACATACTACTCCTTCGACGACAGCAGTATTTACGGACACTTTCTGTTTCGGATCTTCGGAGTGTACATATTCTATTTTCTTGCACATTTTGCACTCGAAAACATATTGGCTTAGAAAACCATTTCGTCGTTCCTTCACAAATTTTAAATCGGAAAATGTGCAGTTGGTGTGGACGTGCTTTATATTTGAAATCTCTGAAAACAAATATTTTATATCAACAATTCTGCGACCTTCGTGAATATGGGTTTCATCAATATGGTTTGGTTCTATCACCAAATCATCAAGCGTTGTTGATGATGAGGAACTTGCGTTTTCTTCTATATTTGGAGAAAATAATGCATCCCTGGAAGTTTCATGCATTTGTGAAGACGTATCTAAGTTTCCAGCAGCAGTATTGATGACATCCACATCCCTATAATTAAATAAAAAATACCTAATTATTTATTTTTGTTTTACTTATAAGTAAGACACTATGTTTTTAGAGTTCCGTACGCGAAGGATCAATAAAGCCTCTTTGTTCGTATCAAAATGAAATGCTTTATGTCTATTCAATCCCAACTTCCCGTTATGCTTGCTACATAATTCAGGCTTCTCACAACATAAACCATTAGGAGGGTTCAGTAGTTAGAGTAACAGGAAAGCGATATTTCTCGTACTTACTTAGAGGTGGAACGCGGTGCAACATGAATCTGTCGTTTGATAATAATAATCGGCTTTTTTCGTCTAGTAGACGAAAATAAACGACCTTTGTTTCCATTTCTTTTACCCATTATTTATCTGTAAGAAAAAGAATCACTTTATTTTTAGTACGAGTTAGGTAATAGTAGCGGATTTTATATAACTCAATTTCTAAATACACAGACCCTATATAGTTGGATAAGTATACAGTTTTTTCATCGACATTTAATATAAATTATTTTAGTTGGTTGTGTTTATGAATAGTTTAGTAGGTACTCACCGGAATCCTATATGTGTAATTCGTGACAAAATATTGGAGTGATGCAGCTACCGTAGAAATCTAAACACTATACAACCACAAACTTAGGAATTAGAACGAAACCGATATTTATCTGTCCGATATCCTCGCAACTTTGTTTTTTCACTAGTCCCAAATTACTATACCAAGACAACATGCGTGATGCTTTACTAATAATAAGAAGATGAATGAATGATGAGCGCTCAAGACGTCTCATAGGACGCGTACGATGGAACGCTACGTCTTGCCTGTGCATACATGCAGATTAGGGGAAGTCCTGTTGCGACCGGCCGCCAGAATTAATATTTAATTGGGCTGGCGGCTTTACCTAAACGGGCCGCGCGAGCTAAACACACACTAGCTACGCACACTCACACATCCATAGCGCGACGGCTGACCGCAGCGCAGAGTGCAATAGAAACAGTTTTTTAAAATACCTATTGTTGAAATTTCTCAGCGACCGGGTTTCCTCTTAATGTTAATATTGACTTTGTCGATATTGTATTTTTTTTCTGTTCCTTTATATTCTTGTGTATTTTTAGCTTGGTTGCAGTTTTTTTTCTTTTTTCAAGTCTAATTAACTTTTGTGCATGTTTTCTATTTTTTTTTATTATGTGATTTAAAATGATGAATTTGTATGTAACAGCCCTCTGGGCGTTTAAATAATAAAACATAAAAATATATATATAAAAGTATTATAAGTAAAAAAGACGAATATCTTTTCCGAAATTCTGTTTTTTTTTCGTACAAAAAGTCACTAACGGCCGTTCTCCCCAACTTTTCGAATGATCAATCTGAGCCACCGATCAGCCAAGTGTTTTGTTAAGTATTCGCTCTATTTGACTGTCTCCAAACATTTTTTATCTTTGAACTTCCTAAATTGTCTATGATGGACTCGCCCACTTCTATGGAAAATATGATTGTACCCCCATACACGTTCATAGTCAATAAAATGACATCAAAGTAAAAACTTTCAATGTTAAATTAACATAGACGAGTTAATTTTCTATTTATTATGAATACATATTATTTGTCTTAAATATTGTAATACAAACACCAACATTTTGTATTTAAAAACGTATATGTTAAAAATAAAGTGTTAGCTTGATTTTTACTAAAATGCCGCGAAAACGGAATTAGACTTTTTTGACGTTTGTCTTTCGTGCGTTCTTTCAATTTACAATCAATCATTGTCAATAATATTTTCATTTTGTTTGGAAGTTTTAATTTACCATAGATTTATGACCATAGATATCTATGACATTTGACGTTTACGCTGTCATTTGACACTTTTTATAACTAGTCTTTTACTGAGGAGAACTTTAATCCACAAAAATCGATAATTTAAGATGATCGTAAGTTTGACTGAGAATTTCGTTGGGAAAGGCGAATTTGTGCATTTGAACAGTGTTGAGTCAAAATTTCGGCTCAGCAGTTGCTCAGTAAGGTTGAGAAGAACGGCCGTAAGTCTTTTAAAATAACCCCGTGTCTAGTCGAATCCACTAGACACATCACGTGACACACAGGACACTATGTCACGCGCGTCGAAGAATGTGTACATTGGCGAGATCAATGTAGCAACGTCACATACTCGTATGTACGTCTGTATGTATCATCCATGGAAACCGCACATAAACAGTAACAAATAACGATAATTTTGGTGCTTAAATAATTGAACAATCAATAATTTTCACCTGAAAAGTTCCTCTGTTCCCATAGAGGTGAACTGTTTGAAAAAATATTAATATTTGAGATATTAATGAAATATTAACGTCAGTAAAATCGTTGGTTTTCAGTGCACATTATGTTGTTACTTAAATAAATCAATAACCAAGAAAAGTTTATTTAGATGCTATAAAATTACAATTTTTTTTTTGTCGTTTAAGTTTGTTTGGCATCAGCGAAATCAAAATGGATTGATGAAATCAAAGGATTACCAAAATTCTCAAAAACTTCAAAAGCATTTTTCTCAAAACTACTCAAAAGGCGTATAAGCCTCTCTGGTTCTCAGTGCCTCAAATACCAGTAAAACACACGCTGCATTTTGCCAGCTTCATTAAATGGTAGTGAGATCACAAACACCCTGACCGAAATGCTCACACAATTGACAAATTGCATTCGACTGATTACATTCGCGATTAAATATCTAGCGGCACCTCTAGCCTCTAAATAGCGAAGGCCCCCAATAATAAATTATTCATCAAATAATTTCTCCCCCCTCATCGACCTTTGGCCCTAATTATCCGCATCATTAAGTCCGTTCAATTCAGTGCTGGCAACACTGCGGAATAAAACACACCATCAATACTGTTTCTTACAAGTATTATCGATATCACAGCTTACGAAATACTCTGCGCTTATGACTGATTCATGCTCCATGATCTGGCGGCCATTTTTATATAGCTATTCGGGTGATGGTCAGTTGTGTGGAAAAACAGCCATTACTCATTGTTTTTAGCTACTACTCTTACTACTCCGCTCTTTTATTTACCTTTTTTCATTATTTTTTTTTATTATACGACAAATTACTCATACATTTAACATTACTAGACTTGAGAAGATAGGTATACAAAAAAGTTTTAAGGTTTTTTAAAAATGTTCAATTTTTTAATAACTTATTGAAGTTTGTAAACTTCATTGTAATATTTAATCATTGAAGAAGATAATATTAACACATCCCAAATGAACCACGAAACCGAAAAAACAACGGAAAATAAAAAGATTTCAGTCGCATCTGGGACTCGAACCCAGGACCTCTACCTATCCGGGGTAACCGCTTAACCAACTTAGCTAATGAGACCAGTTCAATTTACGCCATCTACACCGATATCATACTTCAAGTTCAAGACTTGTTAATATTATCCTCCATTTTTAAATCCCATATTATTGGCTGCTATCCTTATGATGATCGCAAAGTTCTACCCGAACACAATTGAAATCTGAATAGAGTCGCGGATATCCCTACCCGATTTTTATTCATATGAAACATATATTGACTTATTTTACAAGTCTGGAAAGAAATATTCAATTTATTTTTTATAACTTATTGAAGTTTGTAAACTTCATTGTAATATTTAATCATTGAAGAAGATAATATTAACACATCCCAAATGAACCACGAAACCGAAAAAACAACGGAAAATAAAAAGATTTCAGTCGCATCTGGGAATTATTTAAATTATTTAAATTGATTAAATTGATTAAATTATTTAAATTATTTAAATTGATTAAATTATTTAAATTATTGAATTATTTAAAAATAGATGAAATATAATTTCTTCAAAAGATTGGTATTCACTATGTGGCATCATTATTAATAAATGAATTAAAAATATACTCGGTATTCACCACTTTATTAATATACACATATCTACATGTTTTGAAAGCGTTGCTTTCTTCATCAGGAATATATAGAATAGTAATGTCACGTCTAAAGTCAAATGATAAATATAGAACACAATAATGTAAGAAGGATAGACAAATTATAAGCATAAACAAATATTTATTAAAGTAGTTAAGTAATTAATCACAAATTATTATAAAACATTGAATAACAAATATATGTTAGAAATAAAAAAGAAATTATTTTTATTATGAATTAATTAATTAATGTGAAAATAAATTCAAGGGATAGCTATTTAAAAAAAATATTTTAATATTAATTAAATTTAATTCACTATTAACTCTTTTTCTGATTTATAAATTTTCAAATTTGTCGTATTGTAAACCGGTTGTATTTGTAAATAAAAATTTTAAACCAAAGATTGATTGGTTTCTAAAATATGGTTTGCAATTTCAGAATAACTGTTATTAATAATTTGTGAATTCAAAATAATTTTAAATTCATTTAGAAATTAAATATGTCTTCTGTTTTAGAAATTTCATTCAATAGCACCATTCCTCTTGTCATGCTATGCTGTGCTAGAATATCTGTTCTGCCGTATGGTATCTTGAACAGGTCGTGGCGACGACTATGCCTGACGTTTTCAGGCACGTACTCGTATAAGCCATAGCATTCCAAGAGGAATAGGCTATCAATAAAGTTATGCACCACATTAAAACTAAGTATTGCAGGATTTGCGTAACGTCTGGTTTCCAGGCTAATTCTATTTGTTGCCTCAAGTGATTCCATATTATAGTGCATGAACCTCGGATAAGTTCTCAGCATAATATTATTTCATTAGTAAAGTTGTTCTAATTAATAGATATACCAACAGATGGCACTGATAGCTACATTTGCTGGCATTGCCGAAAAGCACTGCCTTTTAGAAGACACTAACACAAATGAGTCGTCCATGCTCACAATATACGTTTGAATGTGTTTAATAGAGTAAATATTTGAATATGACGTGTACGTCATTTTGCATGCTTAGTTCCTGGCTTTGACACGATATAGTGGACCAATCGATATGGCGCCCGAGTCGCTGCTTCGTGAATAAATACTTTGCTGTGTTTTTTGAAGTGAAAATTGATTTCTTTATTTATTATTTACTTATTTGTATAAGAATTTGATATATTTTAATGTTATTTATATTTTTCTGTGGGTGAAATAGAGTATGCAGTGCTTAAGTGCCTTTATTTTTTTTAATGTTTATTCTGGATCTCAGCGAGGGTTGTGCAATCCCACGAGTTCCATATAATACGATGTGTGCATCAATATATAACGAAAGATAAACATATTGCAAGGGACAAATACAAAAAGATAAGATATGTTAATAAAAAATAAAATATATATATATACGAGTATATGTTTTGTTTTTATATCTAAATAATTAGGAATTTGCTCCATCTCTTGTAAATGGGACCCTACCAAAAGTTCAGTGCTGCCATCACAACGGTGTTTTCGCTCTTTGCTGGTCGCGTTCTGTACTTGTCGATCCGTTTTATGATTAGGGCTTGGAATCCAGGAATGCGCCCTTCCGCAAACATCTCAGTGGCACTGCAGTACCAGGACTGTCCGAAAAGCATTCGGTACGAGTTATTATATTGCACTTCCATTCTTTTTACAGTTTATTTATTGAAGTTGGTCTACAACTCCGAGGTATACAGGCTGTGCAGTACGTATTGAAAAGTTGCCTTTTTGCTTCTGGGCTACACTTGATAAATCATGTTTGTTCTAATACATAGTGATCTTCTCTGTCGTTTTGGCTTCATCAATTGTTCTCTATCATTGTTATGGATGGCACGCCTCTGTATGGTTGTGGGTATTATCAGCCTGTACACTATATTAATGTATTAATATGTACTTTTTTACGGGGCATCACGCTCATTGGTCAAATGCATCACATTATGCATTATATGCATTGTTTGTATTTTTGATGGATTAGCTGATAGATGCATCTGTTTTTAGTTGTTGAATAGATTGATTAACAGTAGTTAGTAATAAGATAGAGCTTATGATTTAATATTGGCACAGCGTCCTCAAGGTGATTTTTCACAATAACTGCTCTATACTTTTTTTTTTAAATTACTATCAGCCTGCAGCGAGTTCTCTGCCTGCTGCGTCCGGTGTTATTGAGCGCGAGTCATTAATCATCTCGCATATCGCATTCACTTATCTCGTACCTATCTGTGAGCTATGCAATCGTGCAGTGGCCGGCGTCTGAAGTCTGGACATTGAAATCTCACATTTGTGACACAAAAAATCCGGTATGGATATGTCTACTTGATGAAATAGTGGCTATGACGTGATTTTATTTTTATTTTTAAATTAGTCATAACGAAGTCGCACACACATGAGTGTTATTAATCAAACTCTTGATATAAATTATGGGACTCTTAATTATTGGTACATAGTACATATCTTGATTAAATTCTCAGAATTCAGAGCGAAGCTTCAAACTCATCTCTTCGGAAAGTCACATCCGTGAATGGAACAGTTGCATGCCCAATTTACATAGCGAAGCTTGCCGTTAGTTAGTTAGTACCTGGCTATTATAATTAACAGTATATTTGGAAACTTTTCATAGTTCGCAAAATTCTAAATTCTAGTCCTACACGCTGAAAGAAAACAATAATATTTAAAATAAATACCAACTCTGTTTAGCCGCCAGCCTTCTAATAAATATACTATCAATGACAAATAGAATTTAAACAGTAACTGCAATATCTTGCAATGTGCAGTGTCCTGTGCGTTTTTTCATTTTCATATGAAGCGGTAACTTTGTGATGTGAATTGTAATTTTAAAATAAAATAAAATAACTTTGTTTCCATCATTTTTATATACTTTTTCCGACCGGGTTTCGCTGCTATCGTAGCTTCTTCAGGGTAGTATATTACATATAAAACTTTATAATTTAACGTGTTAATCTGGAGTAAACTGCCAGGTGTAGGGAAATATGTTTCTGTATATTTTTTGCATATAATAAGATAAACCCTAGCAAGTTATATTTGTACAGCGCCCTTGAGGTGATTTTCACAAAAACGGCCCTATAAAAGTCATCCAAGAATTATTATATCTGGTTTTGCAAATTTTTCAAAGCAAATATTTATATGAAAATATAAATTAAAAAAATAAAAATGTGGGCAGCCAACTGGACGTCTTCCCCTGGAATTGCCGCTATAGTGTAGTTTATGTAACTTATTTAACTAGAATGATTACCTAAACATTAAAAGTATTAAACACTTTCATTATTTTGTTAATTTAACTTCAGACAGAACAACTTCTTTTTAAATACACCCAGGCTTCTTTCTTTTTTAACGTCATTCGGAAGGCAATTATATAAAATGCTCCCCTCGTAGCTAATGGATTGCTTTATATACGTTTATTGTTTTATTGCGAGGAAGTCGGTCTTCTGGCATTCTCAGTAACTTGTCCAAGTCACTTCATTTGCGTATTTTCTATAAAGAGTGCCAGGAGAAGAGATGTCAAGCAAATTTAAGATCTTCGAGTCCTCGCAATTTTGGATCTATTTTCGTGATACTCGATATGAATCGAACTGTCCAATTCAAATTAATCGGTTGTTGCCGACTGCGCTCGTTTGACGATGCAGGAATCGGTTATCGTAGTTATAAATAATATATATTGTGTGTACTGTTCGCAGTTATGTAATACAATATTATGTACACACACGATAGTAGATAATCATATCATATCTGCCAGCTGTCAGTTTCAGATTAAGAATGCAGTCTTGACAGTTATCGTTATTAAAGTTGAGTAGATTATTTATCAATCAATCGTTTAATTATTAAATATTATCTGTAAAAAAATGCAATTTGTGTTATCAGTTCACAAATTAATAATTGATGAATTTTCTCGTAGTATCTTAATTTGTCATTTGATACCAAAGCAAGAATCGGCAAATCTGGAGACGTCATTCGATGAAGGTCAATCTTTAAATCTTGGTACCAGAAGGCGGATGGCGAAGAGGAAGTTGTTTAATTTTTAAATTTATTTCTATTTTGGTCTGGGAGTTTAGATGTTTTATACATATTACACTTAACTATTAAATATTTATTTATTTGAAACACATATTATTTAACAACATTTAAGAAAGCTTTGACTCCCTAACTAGGAACAAATCACGTTTTAGGACAGTCAAATTGACAAATTTAGTTAATTTTAAGTGCCATTATACAAAAATAGAAGGGAAAAAAGCTAATGTTGACATAGTATGGTAATTTAATATATCTAGAAAAAAGTGTAATAATTAAGTATAAAGATATATGAAAAATAGTATAGAAAAGACAATTGTGAATACCAGGACAGAATAATAATTAAGTTCAAAGAGATAATAAAAAAGTATGTAGTAATCGTTTATGTATACCAGATAATTTGAGTCTAGTATAATAGTTAATAGATGATAAAAACAAATATGTATATGTGTTTGATGGGTACTGGTTGGTGCTATGAGGAAAAAAATGGGTTTAAAATTGAGTACTAAAATTATTGTGTTATAGTTTATAATACTTATGATATTTCTATTTTCACGTGACAAACAATAATCATTTTCCAGCGAAAAATACCATCACGCGGTGGTTCGTTGGCTACAGCTATGATACTGCCGTGCCTGGGCCTGCGTCCGGCGCTCAAGGAGATCTCTGATTGAAATCCAGAATTGAAATGTGACAAATTTAACGAGCGTTAAAGTGCGCCGGTTGCTCTCTTCGCCTCATTAACTCGGCAAGCAAGGATTAATGAAGATTTATTCTCAACAGTTAAAGCAAAATTGTGTTAAAATTAATAATTTGTTGAGTTTTGCACCACGTTGGAGGAAAATATTATGAGACAGAAAATATGTCCCAATTTAGCAAATTTTATGAATGATGACCGATGGGGGTGATTAAAGTGGGATAACGTTTGAGGGACGAGCCATCAATGCCATCTTTATCAATCTTTCTGTACCTTGAAAGCACAAAGGTAAACATTAATTAAAGTTGACACTTGGATAGTACCTTCCGTTTTTGACGTAATTTAAATCTGCGTTTATGAACAGCCGGGTTCTCCCAACCTTCTCCCGATCATTTTGGATAATTAAATCTGTCGGCAGGCTGCTCTGGGACTCTCGTAAATCATACAATAATAATAATAATTCTTTATTCCAGAAGGTATGCAGGGGTAGTGCAATGCAATACGTTCCATAAGTGTACATAATACAAACAACAAAATAAGTAAAAGAGGAATAAAAAAAGAAAGAAAAGAGAAACATTGAAAAAGATTACTCAGTTAAATATGCAAAATGAGTTCATTCACTAAGAGAGAAAAGTAAAATTAACAAGTTTATGGTGGATATTTGTTGGTTTCCCGTCTCCAAAGGGCCATCAAGGTAGACTCCATCCATGTAGCCGTGGCAGTAATGATGGTATTCTTGGATTGTCGTACTCTGCACCATAGGCTTCCTATGCGGTGGCGGAGAAGTGCCCTGAAAGAGTGCACCCGTCCTTCTAGGAATATTTCTGTAGCGCTGCAGTATCTTGGTAGACGGAATAGTTGGCGATATGCATTATTGTATGTGAATTTTATCTTTTGCCATTGGGGTGTAGTATAATGCACCCACAGTTCTGACGTACAGAGATGTGCAGAATGTGTTGAACAGCATTCTTTTGACGTTTGCAAAACTGAAAATATCACATGTACCGGCCCGTGCAGTGCTAACACGTACAGTGGCAGGCACGGCACAATAGGGACTATGCACACACCGTGGTGAATGTGTTCATGGATAATGTGAGCAACTACTTTTCCGTTTCTTCCACTTCCACTAGTATACGTGAATCCAACATTAATCTTATTCTGTCAATTTTCTGTCTGTCCTGCTGTAAGCCGCTTAGTTCTCCGACCTGTCACGCATTTCAAATTACGTATCTCTGCATTTTCTGTTATCAAATTTATCAATTTTATACAAGTTTCTCCAGTTTTTGCCAGCGATGTGCCCAAACATATCAATCAATCTACATTGATACCTAATCGATGCTTAACTTTCCAAAATCGGTAAATTGACAATATGTTTTCGTGGAAAGTAATTACTTTGTGGTTTGACATATTTATTAATTAAAACAAACACTTCACATTTATTATTATTTTAGTTTACTTTTAAATTTTACCCTGACGAAGTTTGGGATAAGCGAAACTGCTTGGTGATAACTTTAAAACATATTAGTGCTTCAAAACAAAGTGTTTGTTTTATTTAACAAATTGACTTTTTTTTTTTTTTCATCAATTATGGATTATTAGAACAGAATATATGAGTTATCAAAAATTACCAGCACATAGAGATTTTAACCATAAGGTAACGAACAATTTTTTTAAAACATTTAAAACTGACATAAAATTGAAAACTAAGACAATATTATGACACAAATCATTAACGCTACATTACCTAAGCTATAATAATTACTTGTAGGATTCATCAATGTGCTGGTATAGATGGCGCTTTACTTTATAAATAGAAATATATCACCAATACCTCTAAACTTGTTGTCCAGATCATGCATCCTATTGGTTAGTGGATGAGACTGATAGCTGGTTGTGTAAGTGTTTTCCAGAAAATTGTTAAAGTTTGTCTTGTGTTCCTTTGTCGGTCCATTTAATTTAATGGTGGCGACGATTACAGGGCAGTCAATTATGTTGTTAATACTTCTATGGTCATTAAAAAATTAATTTAAATCAAATTTATTATTATTATTAAGTTCTACACAAGTATTTTTAGTTTTTATTATTGTGACAGCTGTTTCGGCGTTCAAGGCCATTTTCAACCTTCGGTTGATCCACTTTGTAACGACTTATTTATATAGTTTTATTCACTCCCACCCAATTCTAATTTAGAAGGATTTTAATAATAAAAACTAAAAATACTCTCAGAACTTACTAATAACATTATTAAATTTGATGTACATTAAATT
Source organism: Halesus radiatus (assembly GCA_022606495.2). Taxonomy (NCBI): domain Eukaryota; kingdom Metazoa; phylum Arthropoda; class Insecta; order Trichoptera; family Limnephilidae; genus Halesus; species Halesus radiatus. Next base: position 10,466 of record JAHDVE020005989.1, on the reverse strand, counting down.
AAAAAAAAAAAAATGAAGTTCTACGAATTAAACACAAAAAACAATTAATACTTTTATAGTCAGACAGCGTAATCAGATGCAATCGATTCATCACTTACATTTAGAATTTAAAATTTATATATCTATGAAATTTGTACTGAACACATTCTATGTTGTTAGAGTGTACTTTATACAAAGGGGGACCAAATACGTAAATTATACTCCACTTGACTTAACGAATCTCAAGTGTTTTCTTTGTGTTAGCCAGCTAACACAAAGAAAGCATAGTTAACTAAAAAAAACCCTTTTCACTAATGATCTGCCCACCAACCGCCCCTCTCCTTTGTGTTTTCCCGATCCCAGATATTAATATCGAGTTCTACGGCGACAGTAAGAGGCGAGAATTATTCCGGCGTCTGGCGGCCATGACCTTTAGCCGCTTTTCCTCCCATTGACGTCACACCTCACTGCTGGCTCTCCACTACACGTGTAGCCACCAGCCAATAGTAGTGTAGCCAAAGCCGATAGCCGCAGTGGCGTGTCGTCTATCAGTTACATTTCCGCTTTCCCCTTATACGCTTTTCCAAAACGTAAATATATTGTTTACGAATGTTTTTTTATGGGTTTTCGATTTGCATCGTTGTTTTTGATGTTGTATTTCGGTTTGATATTTTTAGATTGTTTTTATATGAAAAATATTTGAACCCAAATTGGGTAATAATATATCGTATTGTAAAATGTTTGTGTACAGTGCTAGGGAACATTTCTCCCTCTTCCTGTGTCAACTGTGGTTAGAGGTGCATAAATGTGGAGATAATCTTCTCTACCCAGTGAGCGGCCTACCTATTGCTACTCTAGTGCTTTTATATAATTTAGAATTGTAAACTGTGTTTTATGTACTAGCGGCACTTGCTGATGACGATCTTCTATTTAAGCCCGCTCGCTAAGGTAATGGAGGGTATAACATGGAATTTGGGCGGAGATGGAGTCGGTCCAATGTGTAATAATAATAGATTATTTCTTATTATAATAGAATATTAGGGCAATCTAACATGTTCAAATATACAAATAACTGAAGAAATAAAATGTATTAAAAACAATATTAACAGGTGTATAAGTGCTTTGTGCCAATCCGTACAGTTCGAATAATTTACTTATCGTTAGGTGAATCTGTTATAAGGTATGGAATTACAGCCTGGGGACTTTCCTGTAAAACAAATATCAATTATGTTCAATCGGTATAAAATTAATTGGTTAAATTGTTTGCTTATAAAAGTTTATACAATCAAAGGCATAATATTCCATATTTTTTTCAGGCTCTCAAAATTCTTTCGGTAAGAGCAATTCTGGGGTACAAAAATGTATTTCAGCAGATTATTTATTTCTTTATTTATCATGTACGCCCTATATGGGTTTTTACTTATTTACTTAGCTACAATAGTCACACAGGTTCAAAACACATCACAGTAGGTACGGTACATAGATAAAATAGATAGCCTTAATGAAATACAACAACTAAATATTTCTTTTGTCTCACGAACAAATACAGGAATAACATAGTTTAAGTACCATTCTAAATAATTAACTACAGAGTCGAATATTCAAATCATTATTAACCCTATATATCAGTGGTCGGCAAACTTTTTCGCCGAAGAGCCAAATATGTGCTACAAAGATTTAAAAATAATTGAGAGCCAAATCTGTTTATTAATTTAGTAAACCTTTATTACAATTTTAGACCTTCATTAAATTACGGGTAAGCTGAATAAAACTTCATTTCATACTTAATAATGATTTTATTTATTGATAAAAAATAGCATGAAAGTAAGGTATCCATAAATTTAAATGGTGACAATGACTGACAAACACTAAATGCGAACAATGTCCTTGAATCTCCTTGGAAAGTTTGAGTATGTGAAGTTTGTATGTTGTTGTTTTTAATTTTAGCCACGATTCCGGGTTCTCATCAATAAGACGACTTCTCAGTTTACTCTTGATAAATATTCATGCTTGAAAAATATTGTTCCCATAAATATGTAGAACCGAAAAGGAAAAAAAGAGCAAACGCGAGTTTTTTCAGCTGATCAGGAATACTATTCCCGGCGTTGAACATGATCATGTCATCCTTCTCTAGAAAGTAGACCACTTGTGGTGTGAACTAAGTTCACATTTTGACGGCCTCCATGGTCGAGGGGTAAGGCTGTCGATTATGAATCCGAAGGTCGCGGGTTCAAATCCCCGCGTGCGCAAGTAAATTTTATTTAATTAATTTGTGTTGTTTCACAATTAATTAATTTAAAAATAATATATAGTATATTTGCGCACGTTCCAGAGTGGAAGATACTCTCAGTATCGCCCTGGTGAAAGACCACCATTCAGAATTGAAACGTTGCTTGATATGGTGTTTTATGACCAGATCTGAATAGCCAGGTATTCCCCACCTTCCTCTTCCCCTTCTCCCCCCCACTACCACCAGCCTCACAACATTCCCCAATTGGGAATTCCATAGTCTCACTGGCTCCAGACGGTGGGAGCAGTTGGGACTCTTGTGCGGTATTCATATTAAAAAAAAAAAACATTTGTTCTTCTCCAGTATTTCCAAATTAACACATAGACGTTCAAATTTAGAGCTACCCATTTCCTTGTTTTTTAAATCCAGCAATTGTATTTCAAAGTTACCAATGTCAATGCCAAAAGGAGAAAATTTCAAATCTGTTATCGTAGCATTAAGAGGGTTTTTTGACAAATGCTAAGGTCGCGCTGCTGTTTTTATATTGTTGAAACCGGCTGAGAAATGCTCCCTCATATTTCAAAATGTTGTTTTGAAATAGTATTTGTCATTAGATGAATTAGTTTCATGGCGATGCTTCAGCAGGCTTGGAAAGTGAAACAATGTTTCCCTTTCAAAATCTTGCAAAAGGGATATTTTGTTTTCGACTGGAATGACTTCTTCTAACATCGGAAAAATTGTTTTTCCTTTCCCATGTAGTTTATGATATGATTAAGCTGATTTAAATGAGAGGTAACGTCTACCGTGAAGTAAATGTTTAGTATACGCTGCTCGTCTGTTAGTTCAGGATAGTGAACACCCTTCTCAAGGAGAAATGCTTTGATTTCTGTTTATAGTGATGCGAAACGTTTTAAAACGTTCCCTCTTGATAGCCATCGTACCTTGTTATAAATCAGAAGATCAGCGTACTCACTCCTCCATTTCAACTAAAAATTCTTTGAATTGGCGATGATTAAGAGCTTTTCATAAAATGGAGTTGATAATCGTAATCACCAATTCCATAACCTTCAAATTTCTTCTGGAAATGTCTGCGCACAAAGCGCTTCTTGTTACATGATGCAATGGTAAGCAAGTGTCTCGTGATTATTTTTTTCTTTCAAAATAGCAACAACCCTTTTCTTACGCCGGTTTGTTGAAATCGACACATTTTTATCGAGAGGAATACGATATTTATCCATACACTCAATTACAGCATTCGCGGTATCCTCATCCTCTCCACGTGTTTGACCTTTGAGGTGCAATAATCCTATAAGTTCTTCTTTAAGACCTGTATGAGAAATAAAACTTACGAAAAGCTAATCTTGCGCTGTATCATTTATGTCACAAGACTCGTCTGTTAAATAATGTGCGTTTCAAATAAATAAATATTATTATTATTAGAAACAATGTTCGTGTATACCATATAAATTGGAACAAAACACGGTCTAAGCCGGGTACGAAGCATGCCGAATAAAACACGAACGTCCCGAGCTAGCAGGGTTCAAAACGTGGTACGCTATTATGCCAGCTCCTTTGTTACCTACCTGTAAGTACATCGTAATTATTTCCACGTGTAGCGACAACAGCCTCGTGTTGCTAACCGCTTTACCTCCACGAGGTGGGTACCTAATTACAGTCATAATAATTATAATCAATAATCAACTAATGTAATCCAGTAAATCGGGTAAATAATAAAACCATTATCCCTTTCGGCACCGCTGTACTTCATCAAGTGCATGAAGAAAAATATTAATAAATTAATTAAAAATGATTTTGTATTCACCACTTTAGTGATATAGGCATATCTCCATGTTTCGAAAGCGATGCTTTCTTCATCAAGAATATATAGAATACTAAAAAATAATAATGTCAAGGATAGACATTTGTCTATACATAAAACAAATAATCTAAGAATAGACAAATTATAAACATAAACAAATATTTATTAAAGTAGCTAAGTAATTAATCAAAATTTATTATAAAACACTGAATAACAAATTTTTATTAGAAATTAAAAAATAAATTATTTTTATTATTAATATTACAAGAGATAGCTATTTTTTTAAACTATTTGATGATTAATTAAATTTATTTCATTATTATTTATATTATTAATTGAATACCAATCTTTTGAAGAAATTATAAAATATATATGAAAAAAAATAGCCCCGTATTTTGGGAATCGCTTGTGAAGGATATTCCTTATGTCGTATTTTTTCTGCTAGGTTGCAATCCTTAACCTACGACAAATGCCGCAAATAAAGTAACACACCCCGTTTCTGCGGTCTTTCATACATTAATATTTTGTTTTATGATAACTTTGTATTTTTTTTATGTTACACTGTAAATGATATCATTTTTTTAATTAAACGTTAGTTTGTTAGTTTCTTTTTTCGTTCTTAATGAAAATAACCCTTTGGGGCCTAAAAATAATAATAACGAAATTAAATTATTTTTTTTAAATATCAAAAAATTTCAAATAATTATTACTTTCAAAATACGCTATAAATGTCGAAAAAAGGTGCGGTGCTGAAAGGGTTTATAATTTATTAATCACACGCGTGTAGTGACTAGCGATATGCCACTATCTAAGGAATGTTAACCGATTGTTTTGGACTGATATGGGGATTATGCGATCCGTTTGTGTGTCACGTTTATTTCAGTCCAAATCGGATCACACTGGATTTTACGCATTTTAAAATAATTGAGTCAATTTACGTAACTCGTTCTACAAAAAGTTCCTAAACAAAGGGTTTAGCTTATGGAATATTCCCATTTCTTATGAGAATATTCCATAAGGTTTCAATGGGCCTCTTGCAATACCCAGGTTCACTCCTTCCTTTCCTCAAAAAAACCCGATGGAAATTATTTCAGGGTACAGGGTTATTCCAAACAATGTGCTCAATTTGGTACCGCTATAATAATAATAATAAAATTGACAATTTTTCTACAGCGCCTTTTAGTGACTAACATCACCTCAAGGGCGCTTTACATTTTCTTGATAAAGTTCGTAGCCCCTTTTAAATACATATGTTTTTAGACTCTTCTTAAAGGTTTCGAAATTGCTTTCTGACCTCAAACCAAATGGAAGGTCATTCCATGAATCTGGACACACTACATTGAAAGCTCTGTTCCGACATTTAGCAGTATTCGTACGAGAGGGTTCAACCTGTCTGTTCGACGCATCAGACCTTACTGAGCTGAGGGTAAATTGCTTCTGAATTAGATTGTTCCTCGCGCAGTGAGATGGTGCCAGCCCTTTTAGTGCGCTATATATCTTGAATTATACCTTATATATGAATGATCTACATAGCAATTAGGAACGACGTTTCACGAGTCCCGTTTTCCCGAAAACAGTTTTTTTTATATACATATTAGGAAGGGTAATATATTTTAGTAATCTCACATTTTGAAGAGTGTCTCGGTTTTCTTCTGTTTAATTATTTATTTATTTAAAACCGACGGTATAAAAATACCATAAACAATAATTACATGTCACAGTTAAATACAAGCAGCACAAGAATATAGCACAAATAATTAAAAAAAGGTAACTATTAAATGTAGCATCAGGTCGTACAATAACATCAGAGTATATAAAGAATTAAAGTTCATGAAGGATATAAAAGTAAAAGATATGCGTACATATAAAACATAGTAAACTTATGTTATAATAATATTGATTGAAAAGATATGATAGAATAGCCTTCTTGTACTTACCTTCCATGCAGTTAAATAGATCCGCTACATCTTCGTATCTATTACAAACTTCATATAATCTAGGTACAAGCGAGTGTTTGTATTGCTCAGTCCTGGTGTTGTTACATTTAAACGGGATTTTGGAACGAGTTGCTTCCTTAGGTATATGAAATTGAATGAGGTTAATTAAATCAGGGCTGATTAATTATTGAATTATGAAATAAGAATCTTTTTGCGTATAGTTTTGACATACTATTTACCAGAAAATAAAAAGAAAAGCTAGGATACACTACACCATTGCTTCACGTTCATAACGCTGAAAAAATCATATAATTTTCTGATACAGTGGGGGTGGGGAGATATCTCGTTTTCCTGGGACTTTTCCTACTCCTTCCATAGTTTTCCCGACCCGAAATATAGCGTTCTCCGACAATACTATGAATTTGTACTGTTACCTATTGTTAAGTTAATGTATTATTAGTACTGTACCTAGTTAGGTAATTATCGTCTCTGTCCCAGGATCGCAGAAATGAATCCTTGGACTGAAATAGTCCGCAGAACGGGTTTGCCGTTTACAGATCATCGGACTCCGCAGTCTGTAACATACATTCTCAACCATTTATATCTGTGGCGATAATGGTTATTCAATGGAAAAGTAAATAAACACACTTGGACAGTTCAGTTCATAACCGCATTTGTGATTATTTGTTTGCTGTCCGTCCCCTTTTTATTTGTATTTATTTGAGACACAGACAGGAAATATATGAAATAATAATTAATATAATTGATCCTAGACTAATATGTCTGCAGCATTCTTAACTAAACACGAATAAGCACATAAATATAATATTATATTTACGTGCATATTTTATATAATGATTCAAAAATTACTTTAAGAAACCATCGTTTTCGAAACATCTTGATATGTGTATGTTAATAAAGTGGTGAATACAAAGTAATTTTTAATCCGTTTGTTAATAATGACGCCACAAAGTGAATACCAATCTTTTGAAGAAATTATACATAAATATAAAATTATTTTCACTCAGTATAAACTAAATTAACATATTACCTGCACCATCTTCTTCAATAACAATATTCAGTGGATGACAGCCAAGTGCCTGCAGCGGCGGCCGACGAATAGGCCAATACTTATTTGTATATTTCTTCAAAGATGTCGACGTACTCTTTCGGCCGTGTTGCAGGCAACTCCACAAAACCAGTCGCAAGCAATATGCCCGGCATTGGTTGTCCACCGTCACAACACTGTATGATATAGTGTATATATTATATAGGAAAATAATATCAGTAACTTTTAACACTGAAGAAAAAAATTTAAATAATAGTCTTCTGAAGGAACGTACCTAATCAATGGTGGAGGAGAGTTACTGGAGACCGTAAGGGATGCTGCAGCATTAAGCCAGTTGGGGTTGCATCTGGTGATACTTGAATCAGCACAGGTGTGCCTCTGGGAAACTTATTTATTTGATTGTACACTCATCTGGGCTTTTACATGTATTTTAGAACATAATATATACATATATATATATATATATATATATATTTTTTTTAATGAATACCGCACAAGAGTCCCAACTGCTCCCAACCGTCTGGAGCCAGTGAGACTATGGCATTCCCAATTGGGGAATGTTGGAGAAGGGGAAGGGGAAGAGGGAGGTGGGGAAATACCTGGCTATTCAGATCTGGTCACCAAACACCGCTAAAAGCCATTTCAAGCAATGTTTCAATTCTGAATGGTGGTCTTTCACCAGGGCGATACTGAGAGTGTCTTCCACTCCGGAACGTGCGCAAATATACTATATATTATTTTTAAATTAATTAATTGTGAAACACAAATTAATTAAATAAAATTTACTTGCGCACGCCGGGATTTGAACCCGCGACCTTCGGATTCGTAGTCGAGAGCCTTACCCCTCGACCATGGAGGCCGTCAACATAAAGAGCTATCGTAAATTACAAGTACATAGAGGTTCTAAACCATAAAGTAATGAACAATCTTTTTCAAACGTTTAACAGTGACATAAAATAGAATCATAACACAAATAATTAACGCTACATTATCCAAACTACAATACTGCATATTGTAGAATTCATCAAAGTGCTGGTATAGATGATGCTTTACTGTATAAATGGAGATAGCAAATACATCAACAACACCTGCAAACCTGTTGCCCAGATCATCCATACTATTTAGTTAATGAATGAGACTGATAGTTGGTTGTGTAAGTGTTGCATAAAAAATGTTACAGTTTGTCTTATTTTGCTCGTCGGTACGTTTAATTTAATAGTGGCGAGGATGGCAGGTCTGTCAATTAGGTTGTTAATGATCCTATATAATACAACTAATGGGGTGGACATTTTTCTACGATGTGTTCTGTAATTTTTATGTGTTCACATTCACACACTTCTGAATCCTTTAAGACCCGATTTATGCATCATATGCGCACAGCTAGTGACTGCACCGGATGCGGTTTAGTTAGGTCCACGTCTTCCGAGGGAGAGAGAACCCTGGCATTTCAATTGTTGGTTCACAACAAGCTGGCTAGTTTTCAGGTCCAAGGTCTGTCGTTGATTAAGTCACGACTCTTCATGCCTGGCTCTCCAAGAGTAGATTGTTGTCCTGTTGTTCCCCCGAAGGTTGAGGAACACTGGTCTACATTGAAGCGACTGAATTACAATAATATCGAGGTCTTTCGGACGATATAAATCAATGGGAAAGACGTAAATCACAAGTGAAAATGCAATGTTAACTAGCACAGTGAAGATAATTCATTTAAACTCCATTCAACCTAACTTATACTAATTATTATTAATTCCTAATGGTTTTCGTGCCAGCTTCCCTTGTGTTTTGTCTTGTCATTCAACATTACTTGTCCATTGTCAATATTTTTGTTGTTGATTTATTTTCATTTGTCAGTACTTTTAGATGTTTTGAATTCTCCACTCGTGACATAGGGATGTAAAATTAAGCATTGGAGGATGAATTTAGAGCACATTGGTCAGAAATATCTGAATTAAAATTGTTTAGTCTACGCAAAATTCTTTAATTATTTCAATCAAACCAGAAAAGAAAAAAACCTCAAAATTAACTAAATAATCCACCATTTCACACTTCCCTAAGTTCGTTTACGTTCGTACATCATCTCATACATTCGCTTCTGTTTTTTTAGAGACTTATCATGATCTTGACTGTCAAATGTTCTCTACTATAAATAGGCTCCTAACCCATGGTAATGAGTATTATGAAGTAGTAGACTACTTTAATATTTTAATTAAAACAAAATAACTTTGTATACATCACTTTATTAATATACAATATTACTACATGTTTCGTGAGCGATGCTCACATCTTTAGGAATCAATGTATACTGAAGTTAACAATTAAAATATAGAACAGTTAGATTTAAGTGGGGAGGGGTGGTAGGGGAAAGACAAGTAATTAGGAAATTACAATCAAGAAATTACAATAATTATGAAATTACAAAGATTTAAGTGGGGAGGGGTGAATTAGGAAATTACAATCGTTAAAGGAAGGTGACAAAGGTATAATTAGAAAATTGTCAAGTTGTTGGAATGGTCATTAGAGTAGGAAGGCCTGTTAAGTGGGAAAATATTTAATATAGGGTTACCAAAAAAGATTTTTTGTTTGTTGATTATATCAATTTTTAAATTATCGCTTTTTCTAATTTCTAGTAATTTAGAAATATAATTTTAAAAAAAAATGTTTTAAATGGCAAAGATGAAAATAGAATTCTAAATAAATCGGGGGTATGTAAATTAATTTGAAACGATTGCAATTTTTTTGCATGGGAAAGATTTCAAGAAATTTCAGTATTAGAGTTAAGGAACACCTAAGGTGTTTAAATAATAATTATTAGTCTGAATTTGCCAATTATATTTTGGAAACCATTATTTTGATATATATAGGTTTAAAAATATTACATACAAATACAACCGGTTTACAATTAGACAATTTTGAAATTATCTAATTGAATTAGATATTAGAAAAAAGTAGTGAATTAAATATAATTGACAATCAAATTTTATTTTTTTAAATAGCCGTCTCTTAATTTTATTTTCGTATTAATATCAATAATGAAAATATTTTTTAAAAAATTATGTCTAATATAAATTTGTTATTCAATGTTTTATAATTTTTTTTTTATTTAAGTTTTTGATTAATTACTACCTACTTTAATCAATCTTTGTTTATGTTTATAATTTGTCTATTCTTACATTATTGTGTTTTATGTTTATCATTTGTCTATACTTGACATTATTATTTTTTAGTATTCTATATATTCCCGATGAGGAAAAATTCGCTTTTGAAACATGTTGATATGTATATTAATAAAATGGTGTTCACAAAGTAATTTTTAATTCATTTATAAATATAAAAATGATCCAACTCAGTTTTTTTAATAGATTGTTTTCCCCATATCTTTCTTGTACGTCCCCGACTTTTCATCTATCCACGCACGTCAAATACTCGATTCTTCGT
>JAHDVE020005987.1:0-55097 GCA_022606495.2 Halesus radiatus | reverse complement strand
ATATTTACAGAATCCATATATAAAATAAGGCGCCATCTATACCAGAACTTCGATGATTTCTAAAATTAATTATTTTAGCGTGCGTAATGTAGCGTTAATGATTAGTGCTCTGATGTGTTAGTTTTCTATTCTGTGTAATGTTTTTAAGGTATTATTTAATATTACTGTGTGATTTAAAAGCTCTATGTACTTTTGATAGCTTATTATTCTGTTCTAAAAATTATGTTAAAGTTCAGCTGGGCGCGAAATCAAATTAAGGTAAAATAAAATAACCATTGTTTTGAATAATCCCAATTATTCTTATATGTATTGACATTTATTTCGGCGATGGTATGCGATGTTAAAGAACGTCGAGCTCATAATCATCGAGAACATCGAACTCATCGAATAAACAATAATTACAAAATATAGCACCACGCATGGATCATTTGGTTCCCTAGAACAAGTAATTCGCCGAGCTGAGAACTAATGTCTTTTTTGTTTATTTTTTATTAATTTAAGACATTTTACAAAAAAAACCTAATGCAAAAAGTCCTAATTGTAGTTTGTCTAAGGGAAACTTGTTATTCAAAACTTTATTACAAAGTAACAGTTAAGGTAACAAAATATATGTATCAAATTTAGAGTATAAATATTTCTCAAAAAACTTACTCAAAAATATTTCTACAAAAATATGAAAAATTAAAAACATAAAAGATGACAATAAATCGTACATAAAATAATATTTCCTAATCACATAATACAAATACTTTCTTTCAGCTAGCTGAGACTTCAATATACTCGTAATTATTAACTGTTTAGTTTTAATACTTTTTTTTTATTTCAGCAGGTAACATATTTAAACAGCCAGGAATCATGTGATCTAAAGTTCTCTGTCCATATTTGTTTCTATGTTTAGGAACCATTGATCCTTCATTAAAATTGAGACGAGTATTGTAAGTGCGCTCTAATCTATTTGTTTTATGTATAGGGTTATTAATGTGCTGAAATATAATTTTGTACCACAGATTTCCTCTTACTGAAATATCGACTTAACAAGACATATGAATTATTTTCAGTTATTTAAGTATTTCCAATTTTCAGTAGTGATTATACAACATAATGTACTTTTTATTGTACCATCTACTGCCCTTTTCATGTACGTATTAGCCAGATATCAGGCTGAACAAATCTTATTCTCCGTTTAATATTTGCTAAAACAAAGTAATTTTGCCAATGGAATAGGTGCCTTCGCATATTATAAAGGTTTAGGGTTGAATTAAATAATTGAACGAGAATATACCTCATCTTATAGTCTTAAGAAGCACGATACATTGTATTTATTTGTATGAGTGTGAAGTTAAATACCCGATAAATATTTTATCCTCCAAGCAGTCGCACGGCATCGAAACAAACACATTCCTCCCTTTCTTCTCTGTCACGGGCTTGTCTCGTTCCATATTCATCTGATCTGCTGGGTAACCTGAGAGAGAGATACAGTGAGCGTTAAATATTCCCGTACTGTGCGTAGGTTTTCAAATTCAGATAGTGAAAACGCCTAATCGACTATATGCGTCTAGATTAGCTATCTAACCAGAAGAAAGCACATCAACCAGTAGGAAAACATTGAGAGAGTCCTGCAAAATGGTCTTACAAAAAAGGAGGCAAGTAAAAACTCATCGCGCAACCCGGTTGAGAAATATCTACTATCAGACCACTTTCATCTGCAATGAGTGTGATGATAATGAATGCTTAGAATTATTATAAAGAACATGATATTTGTTTATTTATTTGTAAGAAACAAACAGCTTTAAATACAAATACATATATAAAGGAAGTTTGGTAAAAGGTAAGCCAAAAAAGTTTCTTGTGCTAACAGTGGTTAAATACAGATCTTTTATTTATGAAGTTAACAAGATAAAGAAAAAACAAAATAAGAAGGAAGGGGGAAAGGAATAGGAAGATGTAGAGATGCTCTCGATACATTTTATGCTCGTGCATCAATTTGTAGTCGTACATATTACGTCGGTTCGATATTTTGAAAGGGTGTTGTGAAAAATGTTAATGTTGTGAAATTGTGCTTAATATTATGCACACATACGGGGAATTGGCGAATTTATCCTAAGATTGGTCCTGCATGCGGACAAATGAAAAAAATCGGTTTGTCGGTTGGTCTTGACGGTATGTGAATGTTTATCAAGTTAAAGAGCTCAGGTGAGTCTAGGCCATTATTCATAATTTTAAACAACAAGATTTGATTAAATATTAAGCGTCGCGTTTGAAACATGATGACGTTATGGAATATGTTCATAACTAAATATGAATTATTTAAAAAAACATTCAAAATACCAAATGAATTAATGAAATTGCATACAACGTTAAAATATTTCACATAATCACAGCTATAATATTCCGCAGGTCGATTTGGCTACTTTATTATAAAAACCAGCCCGCGCGCTTGAAGTTTAAGAAGTAAGATCTTGTTTTGGAAATCCCACTTGCCGGAATGACTAAATTGCGAATACAGAAATATTAATTACATATTTCCCATATTCCTTACTCGGGTTGAAATATTTCAAACACATTCAATTTTCGAAATTATTCTATTACCAGATAAACAATTTTATTGTCCTGTTTGGAGACTAGGAGTCGAAAGGTTGTCGGCATATTGGCGACATCAGTTTTCTTCCAATTCGGTATAGATCACACTTACAATAAGAGGTATCTATTAATATTTTTGAAACTGATAATTCGTGGTGGAATCTATTATAATAATTTATTAAAACCATTTTTAAACTTTTTTCCAGTTTGAAACCGGTCACGTTTCAAAGTTTTATGATTATTTAAATAAATTATAGGGATATCTATTAGTTTTATTATTGTGCTTAATTCGTAAAACTCCTTTGATAAATTTAGAAAAAAAAACAATTTTCACAATTTTAATGAAGTCATACAATATTTTTATTATTTTATTATTGTGAAATTTGTTTCGGTCTTCAAAACCCAGTAAAGAGATATCTGTTAAACAGAAAGAAACGAAATTCGGATTTCGGGAAAATGTTTTTTTTATCAATTTTTTTTTTTAATTATTGCTTGTCATTATTTTTTATTTATTTATTTTATGTTGACGAGGGTAGGTTTGCTTCTGAAACATACATATATTTATATATTAAAAAAAGTGGTTTGAACAAATTACTTCTTATTAATTTTATTTATTGAAAAAAATTACTTTTCGGGATTTCCTGATTAAGGAAGTTTTCTTTCGATATATTTTCTGTCAGCCTTCAGAAAGAGACGGATGAAAAATTATGAAGACATACATCACATCGAGTAATAAATTAAACTATGTTTCCTTCGCCCAACTTTACGCATTTCTCAAATCACAAAAACAATTAGAGACGCCATTTGAATACATTATTCGATTTTAGGAATTCAGAGGCCGTAAGGGAGGGTCGGAGTGTGTGACGAGAGCTCCATCATAATAACGTACTGTCACCCCATAAACCGGGAGGGATCCTTAAGTACGCCCAGACCTCTTACTGACCGCTCCATTTCGCTCGCAGCCCCGCTGAAGGGTTGCCAAACGTTCTCGTTTTAATGGAATTGCCCGTCATACATTTTACATTCCGTAATATTTTGATTGATATTCATTCCTTGTCATTCAATTTCTTTATTTTTGTATATTGTATTGTATTGTATTGTAGTATTGGATAAATGTTTTAGTACGTGTGATTGTTAGGTGTATTATTTATAGATTATTATTGCCACAGCTATTGAACCATATTGCTGAGAATAATCAAAATCGTTACAGATTAATATTGAGTCGAACACAGAACTCACACAGATTTATGAATTGAAGGCATACAGCATGTTTATAAGTGGTGTTTCGGCCTCGGAAAAAAAAAATTACAACTAAAATTTAAAAGAAGTTTATTTTTAGTTTATTTACGAAGAAAAACTTCTGGATGTATTATTTTTTTGCGAAAAAATTAATAAAAGAAAAGAAAAATAATCGAATATCAAAATAATAAAGGTTTATTACGGCCTCCATGGTAAGGCTCTCAACTACGAATCCAAAGGATGCGAGTTGAAATCCCGGCATGGGCAAGTAACTTTTATTTGATTAATTTGTGTTGTTTTACAATTAATTAATTTAAAATAATATATAGTATATTTGCTCTCGTTCCGGGGTGGAATATACAATTAGTATAGTCCTGGTGAAAGACCGCCATTCAGAATTGAAACGTTGCTTGAAATGGCATTTAGCCGTGTTTGGTGACCAGATCTGAATAGCCAGGTATTTCCTCGCCTTTCTCTTCTCCTTCTCCTTTCTCTCCCCCTAAACATCAGTCTCACAATATTCCCCAATCTGGGATGCCATAGTCTCACTGGCTGCAGACGGCTGGGAGCAGTTGGGACTCTTGTTCAGTATTCACATTATTTATTTTTTATTTTTTCTATTCACATCTACCAGAACATCACATTTCGTCAGTTGGTGTCATTAGACGTAGATATTGCTAAAACCGAGAAGATGGATAACTACAAATCGTTTGATTTGGTCAGGGAATTTAGGTTATAAAATAATAGAATATGGAAACTGGATTATAAAATTCTCTAACATGTTGTGGCGGACGCTAACGCTTAGTTGACAGCCGTAAACGCGTCTGTGCTGTGCTGCACGGTCTAATGTGAATTCCCGCGTCTGTGCTGTACCTTACTGTACTGTTCTGGTCTGCGGCGTGCTGTTAGATATGAATAGACCTTTATGTATTCACAGGTTGTCTCTTTTACGCTTATAGCAATAAGTACGCGTAAATAATACAAATATTGTTTCTTCGATTAAGGTGAAATCACTTTGTGGCATTATAATGATTAAGAGTTATTTTCTATGAGGATAATATAAATATTACGATGGTGTTAATACATTAGCATTGGGTTAAATAAATCGGTGGTTTATAAATTAATTTGTAACTATTGAACCTTTTTATATAGGACAGACTTCTAGAAAATTTAATACTAGGGTTAAGGAGCACTTTTCTGTTTGAGTAATAATAATTTGCCAACCACATCTGGTAAATAAAGCATTATTTTGATATAAATAAATGCCTAATATTTTTATATAAAAATACAACTCGTTTACAGATAAGTTTGAAATTTTAGAAATTAGAAAAAAAATTAATAGTCATCAAATAGTATTGATACTTTATTTTTTTCAAGTAGCATATCTTAAATGTATTTTCACACTAATACATATATTTTGAATATATATGTTGATGCCTTCGTTGTTCCTTAATTTCTGTTTTCTAATAAAAACATAATAATTATTGTTTTACGAGAATAAGATTTATTTTGAATAATAATTTTTACATTAATACTCGATTAATTACCCCACCTCATAAAAAAAAAATTATTTAAGTTTTTTATTTAATTTTTCTATGCTTATGTCATTATTTTTTTTTAATATACTTTATATTCTTACGAAGGAACCATTGCATTCGAAACACATTGATTTTTATTTATTAAATGGTGGTTCATACAAAATAACACTAAATCATTTAACTAACGGCCTCCATGGTCGAGGGGTAAGGCTCTTGACTACGAATCCGAAGGTCGCGGGTTCAAATCCCGGCGTGCTCAAGTAATTTTTATTTAATTAATTTGTGTTGTTTCACAATTAATTCATTTAAAAATAATATATAGTATGTTTGCGCGCGTTCCAGAGTGGAAAGATACTCTCAGTATCGCCCTGGTGAAAGACCACCATTCAGAATTGAAACGTTGCTTGAAATGGCTTTTAGCCGTGTTTGATGACCAGATCTGAATAGCCAGGTATGTCCCCACCTTCCTCTACCCCTTCTCCTTCCCCTCCCCAATACCTTCAGCCTCACAACATTCCCCAATTGGGAATGCCATAGTCTCACTAGCTCCAGAGCAGTTGGGACTTTTGTGAGGTATTCATATAAAAAAAAAAAAAACTTATTTCCCGGTGACTTTTCTCATGGATATTTCTATCGAAATTGTGAGGATATGCATCAATACATATTATAAGCCTATTTATGTATTGTTCCTATCAATTCTATTTCCATGACCTTAAACGTCACACTTGAAATTAGTATGAACGTTCGCACAAAAAAGTAAAAAGTAAGTTTTCCAATAACAATAAAGTGTCATAATAATTTAAAACACACTATTTGGTTGACAACAACAAAAACATAGGTACAGCTAGCGTTCATAAAAATGTGCTTACTTTACTAATGTATTTTCTTTGTTTTCTAATCACAGTAATCTCTTTATCTCATTCAAATGAGCTGACTTATCATTCCCACCCTTGTCGCCAGCTGCCAACCCTGCCCCCCTTCGGCCCGCAAGTATTGCATAAATCATGGCGGCCTTCATGTAAGATTAATGCCCGCCCATGAATAAAGCCTCAATAAATACTGCCGTCCGGTAATTTGGCCGTATTATCATAATATATTATATTATATCCACTGATGCAGACACTGAAGAAGAAAACCGATAGAAGTCCGTTGTGAGCGTGTTAGCTCATTTTTTCATACTTATTGGGAAATTGTAAGAACAAACATTTTCAAATACTGATTTTTTTAATCTGTACAGCTGGTTGGCCTGACGGAATACCTGCCCTATTATTGAAAAGGTGTGCTGCAGAAATAGCTCCAAATTTGACAAAGCTCTTTAAAATGTCTCTGAAATGTGGCACTGTGCCCTCTAGTTGGAAAAAACAGTCATTCATCCTATACCTAGGAAAGGTGACCGCTCCAACCCGGCCAACTACCGCCCCATAGCTATCACATCAGTTCTGTCCAAGGTGAGGAAACGTATGATCAATGACAAAATGCTCACATACCTTGAAAATAACAAAATTATTCACAACCGTCAGTACGGATTCCGGCTGAACCGCTCGTGCGGTGATCTTCACGCGTATGTGATGCATGTTTGGGGGCGGTGTCTGGAACGTTACGGTGAGATTCATACGGTCTCACTGAACACTTCTAAGGCTTTTAACCGGGTTTGACCCAGAAGACTTGTCAAAAAACTGCCTTCTTAGGGATTCTTAGACCCTCCAGACAGCATTCCCGAAGATGATATAGGCCTTGATGGAAATTCTTTCCTTCAGGGTTTCCTGTGTGGAGTTACCGTAAAAAAAACTTCCCGTTTTCTTGTGTACGTGGATTTCTGACTTTTTAAGGGAGAGATCGATTCAGACGGTACACCTACTGACTCTGTACAAATCAAAAGTGCGCCACACTGTTGAATTTGGTAACACCTCTGGTCAGGAGCCCCAAAATGTTTGAAAAAAATCCTTGACTCTGCGCAGAAACGGGTGGTCCGTTTGATAGATTCGCCTATTTTAACAAATGGCTTGCCATTCTTGCAGCGCAGATGTCAGGTGGAAATGCTGTCCTTGTTTTCCCGGTATTTTAATGGATTTGAGGAACTAGCGTCAATGATCCCTTCGGCACCTGTGCATAGTCGGGAAATATGCCAAACGCACGCTCAATATTTGTACACGGTTAACATTTGTCACATGAGATCGGGTAGCTTCTACAACTTGTTCTTTAGTTCAACAGCTCGGCTGTGGAATAATCTGCAGGCCTCTCTGTTGCCTTCCTTCTACAACCTCCTGTGTAAGGTTACTTCAGAAAAAACATTTCAGAAGCGTAGCTCCCCTCGTCAGGATAAACAATATACAATATATATGCTCTATAATATACCGTACCATATTGATATTTATCGAAACATATTAATATTTATATATTAAAAACAGTGGTTTAAACGTTAATAATTTCTTAATAATTTGCTAATTATGACGCCATAAAGTGATTACGCATCTTTTAAAGAAATAATTATTTGGTTTAATCCTCTATTTAATAAATAAACATCCTGTACTTTGTATCCCGTTGAGGAAAACATTGATTTCAAAGTGTGTTGGTATTTATTTATTATTCAAAATTATTCTTGCACAAGTCCTACTATTTGCAGGCGACCTAAAATTATTTAAAAGAATTCAAAATGTTTATGATTGCCTAATTTTTTAAGACAATTTAAATCAACTACATGAATGTTGCGACCAAAATGCATTATTTTTTTAACATTCAGAAATGCTAAGTAAGCCGATTTTCCATAATTCATTGTCATATCTTATTGAATATGTTTCCAACATATTAAATTATCACCGGTGTCACAAATTCGTGACATAGGTGTAATAATTGACAAAAAAAATGTCATTCTTTGCGCACATTAACGATATAACTAACAAGGCTTTAAAGGTTCTAAGCCTCCCTTGCAGAACTTTAATTGATTAAAGTCCTTATATTGTATGGCAACCCCCACATTTCATTAGTTAGAAGTCAAGTGGAGAATAATTAACTGATTTTTGGTCCCTTTTGAATAAAGTACAATCTAACAATATAGAACGAGTTCAGCACAGATTTCTCAAGAACATAAATTTTAAGCTCAAAATTCCAATTGACAACATTAATTATGTAAATTTGATAAATAGATTTTATCTAATTCTGCCTGACAGGAGAATTATTTCAGATCTGGTTGTATTGAATCATTAATCACTTAATTGATAGCTCTGCCATTATCGCCAATATTAAATTCCGTGTACTGATAAACTGTAACATTTTTCTGCAACACGTACACAACTATTAGTCACACTAACTAACCAATAGGATGATAACAAGTTTGGAGGTATTTTTGATACATTTGCTGACACTATATAAAATAATGCGTAATCTATACTAGCATCGTGATGAAACCTACAAACTATTGTATAGGTAAGGTAGTTTTGATTATTAGTTTTTTATTTATTTATTTCTTTGTTTATTTATTTGAAACACACAATATTAAACAATAACTTCTAAGAAAGCTTTGACTGCCCAACTAGGAACAAATCCCGTTTTAGGGCAGTCAAATTGTTTAGCTCGTATTAAGTGCCATTATACAAAATAGAATGGAAAAAAGCTAGTATTGACACAGTATGGCAAAATGATACATGTAGAAAAAAGTGTAATTATGTTTTATAAACATTTTTTTTATTTTTTATTATTTTTTTTTATTATTTGATGTTTCTGTTAAATATTTATAAAATATTGTATAACATATTGTATACCATATATATCTTTAAATTATTTTTTATTTAAAAAAAATTAAGAGTAGGTATAAATATAAAAAAATAAATACAAATTACAGAAATTTTTTCATAATCCTCCTCACTAGGATATCCTGTGCCGTGGCGTTGGTTTTGAATAGGTTTTGAATAAGGGGGTTTCAGCGACTGGCATATTTTAACTTATGTGACGTTGTTTTAAGAATACTAGTTAGTTCTACTGTTAATTCCTTAAGCCAAGTTCTGCTGGACTTAATGTAATTAATGATTTAATTAATTATGTTTATTAGTTTTACATTACCGTGCTTTAAAAACTATACTTATAATTTGCAAGGCATTACAATATTCTGTTCTAAAAATTTAAGTATAGCTGGGCGTAAAACCAAATAAAGAAATTCTGCTCGCGATTTTGGTGATCACTTGACCTACCTTCCGGTCACGTGAACTCTTCGCCGCAAGGCTGCACTAGTATCGCCAAGTCTGACATCTCAAATCGCTAGTCGCTGGTTTTTGAATTTTTTTTGTTTGTTTCATGTATTTTTGACATGTAGGATATTTTACTCGCTACTGTATTCGCTGTTTCAGTAGCTCCATATGAACGCCTAGTAGCAGATTAAAAAAAAATAGCCATCACTCGACGCGGCAACATAGCAGCGTTGAAAACACTTCGTGTGACCGAGGCTTTAAAATCTGGAGTGTGCCCCAAATATACTAGGTACATTTTTTTCGTTTTGTTTTATTTAAAAATATGTAAAATAAGACAAATAAAACTAATTTAATTAATTTGTGTACGACAGGCCTAGAATCCACAACTTCAACGGAGGTGTCTTGAACAGAAAATCAATTTCCTTTTCCTGTCTGGGGTCTAGAATCGCAAGGTCGTATGTATACCGGTGACAATTTAGTTTTCTTTCAAATTGGTACAGATTTCACTTCTACGGAATTTTTATTCAGTGGCTGCAGCGAATTTACCAATGGAGACAAGTATGGAGAGCGGCCTGGCGTCTACTCCGTTAGTCGCAAGGAAGCTTTTGGCCGATTGGTTACTAATAAATCAATACGGTCTTGTGATTTGTGTTAGATACTTGGCGTGGTTCTTAATTTGCTCCTCTATATAGGTATACAATTATAATGCAGAAGTAATAGTAATATTTGTGTAATTCACCCCAATGGCACTTTACAAATTCAAATGAATAGGTATGCTCTCTAAGCAGCAAACATTATCGAACAGTGATCTTCATCGTCATGAATTTGCGAAAGTCTGGAATTTCATAGTCAACAAATAAGTATTGTTTTAGTGCACACTCTTGAGTTATTTATGTGCTTTCAAAATATGAGAAAAAATCAATAATTTTTGATAAAAAATTTTTTGCAAATTTGAAAAAGTATTTCGAAAACTGAGGCAAACTATTTTAAAGAGCCCACGTTTGATTGTATTCGGGCACACCGATAGTGGTTCAAACTAGTTCGAACTAGTTTGTAACACCCGCCCCAGTCCCTTCTTAACCCGGACTAGTCCTACATAAGCAAGAATCTCTTTAAAATGATTTGCCTGTAGTTTATGTTCTGTCTGCCCCCATAAACCAACATTGGGAATATGATATCTTAGAGAACCACACGCACATCATTACAATTTTCGGCTCCCAGCGTCGTTTTTATCTCAAGATACGAAGCTTAGAAGCTTATACTAAAAACGAAATATCTGTTTTATTTTTTATTTTTCAATTAGTTTATTCTTACATCAGATATTTCAGAAAACAATTGATTTATAAATTTTGGACATGAGGCGCTGCGGGAAATATTTTATTTATGAAATATGTGTGGTATTTTTTTTATGAAAGGAAGGAGTGAATCTGGGACTTAAAGATATTGATATTGTAGGAAAAAGGAAACACAGAGGCCGGGAAATAATTCTACAACCAAGCTGTAAAACACAAGAACGTGTAGTAGAAGCAATCCGTTCTCATGTAGTGAATGTCAACCATGTACAAATATTGCCAAAAAAGGGGAGCATTAAAAAAAACCTTATGCATGTTTATTCTTAGGTATATTCTTAGATCATAATAAATATTAGTATTACGTTACTAAAACATCGAATGCTTTCCACATATTGACGGCCTCCGTAGTTGAGTGGTTACGATCCTCATCTATGAATCAAAAAAGTTCTAATTGATTGATTTGTTTTATTTCACAATTTATTCATTAAAAATAACATGTAGTGTATTTGCAGCACGTTCCAGAGTGGTAGATACTTTCAATATCGCCCAGGTAATTCCCCACCTTCCTCTCTCCCATCTCTTTCCCCACCATATTACCTTCAGCCTGACAACATACCCCAATTGGGGATGCCATATTCTCACTGGCTCCAGACGGTTGGGAGCAGCTCGTGCGATAGTTACACTAAAAAAAAAAAAACAAATTAAAAAATGTGATCTTTCAGGGTTTGATAGAGAATAAAGATAAATATATTGTGATCCTGCGCCAAGAAGTAACATCTCGAAATGCTGATTTCTAGAAACATCTGTTTGTAAACATTAAAATTTTGTAATCAATCGGATAATTTGTAATTGAAAATGGGAAATTTTGTCCTAATCTGTTAACAGGTAAGACAGGTACATTATTCTTTGACAAAAACCTTCCTTCGCTTGAAACGCTTCATTTTCAAGATACCACGAAACGCTACTTAGTCTTCCCCGATACAATTTATTTAATTACGAAAAAATAAGACTCGGAACTAAACTCGGTTCAAAAACAAGCTATCGTAAATATTTTGAACTGTTATTTGAATGAAATACGTATGTATAACGAGTTGTATAACAAGTAATGCTGAACGACGGTATACTAAAATTTCTAATAAAGAATCCTTATCTGAACTGAATAAACAAAGCCCCATAATTGCAAATTGCAAAAAAGCCACAAAGCTTTGAAACATGGCCGTAGTCATTTTAACTTCGCGGCGGCTCGCTCACAATAATAAATTCGCTGTAAAGATTAATCTATCGAGGTTCTGAATGCAAATATAATTAAATGATATTGACCAGCGCCTCGTATGGCACTGTACAAATACAGCCACATGTTAATCAATATCTCTGTGGATTACTGATAAGCCTTGCATTATTCAAGCTGTTTATCTCCTCCCGGCACGCAATCATATTAATGCTAATGATTATTATTATTATTGGCAAACTGATTAATCTAACATGACCGATTAATTGTCCGGTGCAGGCTGCCCGCAAATGCGAATGAATATGAAACACCGGCGTTTAAGGCCTTTACCTAAATGCTACGAGATAAGTTATTAGTTATCGTTGTACTTATCACAAGCTTTGAATCGTATTGCAATGCCCATCTCTTCACACATTATAAAATAAATTATTATCATTTAGTTATATGACCAGATGTAATAGGTCGATTTAAAATATCTTGAAGAAATATAATTATATTAAGAGGAACGGCTTTGCGGCCTGTTTCATTCAAAACTTAATTTTGGATTTGAGGTCAAAATATCAATCGAAACTGTATATTCTTTTCAATTAAAAGTACAGTAAATATCAAAGTAAAGTACGTACTTTACTTTGATATTTAAAGAATTTTAGTTATTTTTATTTTAGATTATTAAATATAGGCCATTAAAGATATCGATTTTTCATGATTTTAGAGGCAACTTTTTGAATTGTCATATTTTCTATATAAATTAGTCGTTTTAATTAACATTTAAGCTCATCATAATGGTTATTTTAACATTTTTCATTTTTTTATATTTTATAATTCAGTTTAAGGGGAAATTTTTTTTTCATCACCCTTTTTAACAATACCCTAAAATAATTGCTAAAGTTGTCTTTAAAATCGCGAAAATCGATTTATTTAATGGCCAATATTTAATTATTTAAAAATAAAAAAATAAATACTTATAATAAGTATTAGATATTTGCTATACCTTTTGATAAAAGTAATAGTTATTCGGTTTGGATGAGAATTTTGCCCACAAATCCAAAGTTCTATTTTGTATGAAACAGCCCATACAGCTGTTCCTCTCTAGCTCTTCAATTCCTTACCTAGTGACATTAGAAATACGCATACCAAAAGTTCCCTAAAAAGTAAGATCATTAATCACCTTCAATAAACCTGTTTAGCTTCAAAAAATTTTTATGCATTTAAATTAGTTTACTTTTGAAAAAACTAACGAAATTGTAATCTCTTAATCTATAATTAGTCATCTAAAAATCCTACCTGAACACCACAGGCGTTTCACACCTAGTAAGAACAATACATCAGCCGATAACAGATATAACAGTATAAATCTGAAAAGGGTGTTTTACAAAAAGAACTCTCAGATGAAACTTGAAGACAAAAAATTACGCTTCCAAATTTTGAAATATTAATGTACGCAAGTTGGCTGTCGTAACATTGAATAAAAAAAGTGTTTTTGCGTAGTTAGATGTATTCCAATTAATTTATTTATTACTACAAAATTAATTTAGTTTTAACATCACGCAATGGTCACAGGAATTATGTGTTTTATACCACCTATTTTATAATACCAACTTAGTGATGGATCATTTATTTGATTTCACTCATAGTAGGTTATTGTCAGCACTGATGTCATTCACCTCTCGGCTCATTGATCCGATTTCCACCATTGCCTAAAATTATGATGTTTTAAATATTAAAAATGTAATAAAAAAAATTGAAAAATCTTTCTAATCTTGTATCTTTGCATTATACATATAATGCACAACTAATTTTAGGTGTATATTATAACCTCACTTGGAAAAAATATACATATTTACGAGTATATACATATATTCCAGAGATACATTTTATTTCCAAAAATTTCCTGTTAATTTATTGTTTTGAAATTAGTGTCTAGATACCAGAATATCATGTTCATGGTAGTACTCTTGACATTTTTAAATGTGTAACAACACATATAAGTAATCCCTCTCTAAACACGAGAATTTCTATATTAGGGAGGTATTAATTTAAAAAAAAAGAAACTAAAAAAATTATTTAAAGGAATAAATAAAACATTTTTAGTACTTATAGTCACAATATTATTATCATAAAGAGAATGTTGTTCATTATATATGATAAATATCTTAAAAAAAACGTTTTATGTTTTAAACTTATTTACTTGTAATACATAAGAAATTTTCAAATAAAGTTATCATCATTAGATATTATTATTGATTCATTTTAAAAAGATAGGCATACCTTAAAATTAATATATAGGCACTAATACATAACAGATCTAGCCAGAAATCATTAATTTTGTTGAAAGGGGAGTTATTCTATTATTATGAGTGTCCAAATAGACCCGTACGACTGGTAGACCATCGGTTTTACCATCGGTGTATCGATCACCTATTTTGAAATCGTTTTAGACATGTTATTTATTTATTACTTACTAAAGGGCAATAAGACCATTAATAAAGCATATTTTTAATAAGTATAAACTTACACACAAATCCATAGTAACAAAATATAAGAGTGCAAAGGTGACGCAAAATAAATTATTGTATGATACAGGTACCTACGTGAGTCGGAGGATTGAACTTCAATTTGTGAATCGTGTACTTAATCTTGACAAAATGTCTCCACAAAAGGCATCGATGACTGAAAGGTCTCTGGGCCAGGAAAAGGCAAACAATGAGGCAAATCAATATGTCTGATTCCACAAGAAAGGGTTGTATTACCAAGCCTTTACAACATTCAATCGAACCAAAAAAATGTCCTATATTTATTCTTTCCACTACCTAATTTATCTCCCTCAAATATTTTAACATCATAAAAACCTCAATTGTCTTATACCGTGTTAGTATGATTGGTTCCGGAAAACACCAAAGATTTAAGTACATTTTTTTTAACATTTTATTTATTTAAACTTCATACAAAATTTCAAAGCATATGAAAAAGAAAAAAACAGCAAATTAAATGATAAGTAACCTCTCCCCGGGGAAACGAGTCTTCCAACTGTGTAACCGAAACCCTTTTAAATACATTCTTTCAAAGAATTCAATAATCCTACATTTCTTAAAAAAATGTTCCTGTATTTGCAGCGATCTTTGTATTATTGTGTAAAGCTCTATCCAAATCCAAATGCTCACATAAAAAAAACAAGTATTTTAACATTATAACCACACGTATAATTACCAACCTTCAGTTTTTAAATGTGAATAGTAACTAATTACAAATGTGAGGTAATAATAACAATTCCCCATAATTAATCAAATCACGTCCTTGCCGACCCTAAAAGCTCATTCATGTTATTGATTTATTTCATTAAAAATAATTTTATTTTTATTAAATATCCCGCAGATAAATCACCACGGCTGACAAACTGAATTTTAAATATTATTTACCCATTGTCGTACAGAAGTTAACACGCAGCAATTGAAAAATAATTTAAATTCTCCCATTTTGAACTCTGAATATTTGCCCAAATTAAATCACCATCTGACTGGGCGCCGATTGAATACGGATGAATACTGTCGTTGGAAATGTAGGTTGCGATTTATTCATAACTATTTTTAAAACCACCTACCTATTTCGCATGTGCCGGCTGAATGTTGACATTTGGAAAAATTGATCGGAATTTTTGGCTGTCGCAAAATATAGGTAGGTAAGAAAATGTATCTAAATTTTATTTGCTGAATCCGAAATTTAAATTCGGAGCTTTTCGCTAAATGGATGACTGTTATAACTACCGAGCCTTATAAGTAAATATTTTAAATATTGAAGATGCGGAATCGATTCGTCAATCTCTTGGTAAATTAAGAAAATATTATCTCAAGGCAATGAACTATAAAATGGCGGAAACTGTACTGTATGTGATGTTGATTATTTAAAGAAAACAAATAATAATCGATAACTGAAGAATAACATTGCAAGTAAATCCTGGATTTAAACTAGATATAATCATAGAAAGCTGCAACCTTCAGACCCGTTGTGGAATTATAAAATAAATGGTTTTCAAGAATATTTATACCACGATCAATATTATTAGTTCGGAAATTCTTTTTGCTTCATTACGGAGTAATCGACTTTCAGAGTTCAGCAACTTCACTGTCAGGCTAGACCATTTCTTCCAGTCAGTTATCCACTTTCTGCTTTGTTTTCTAGTATCTACTCTTCTTCTAGAATCATTCTGGGTAATGCGTTTGGTCTTTTGATGGATGCCGAAGAAAGCACCTTACATTTCATAAGAGATGTTATCAGTTTTCTTGTACAGTTGGACTGGTATAAAAGTTTACTTGTTGGTGTGATATGTATTATACTGAGTTTTATCTCTCTTGCCATAACATACGATGATTATTTTGGTTACTATACTTTTGTCAAATAGATTACTGGGGACCGGTTAGATGACATTGTACTGTTTCCAGACGCTGAAGTAATTTCTTTGAGAGATACCTGAATGATGAAGAATAACATTCTCTCCATCCGTCGGAGGGAAGCGATGTACCGCTTCTAAGAGACTTTGTAATCTTCTGCATATTTAAACAAATATATATTATAATTTATTCAAATGATTGATAACTTTGTGGCATCATTATTAATTATGTAATTGAAAATACACTTTGTATATACCACTTTACTTAAAATATATAAATATTTCTACATGTTTCGATAGCAATGCTATTATTTATTATTCATTTATTTAGTATTCATTTATTCCTGAAGATGATAGCATTGTGTTATAATTAATATAAGACTGTTGGTTGTGTGAAGGAGATGGAAAGGAGGAAGGTTGGGAAAGAGCGGTTACGGGAGACAATTCCTTCGTTTAGACTTACCCTGGCGGTGAGGTCTTGGCAAGGAGCTCGGCTCTGGACATTCGACTAGCTCAGTTTCGGCAGGCCAAGAATCTCCTCTGCAGGGTCGTAGGCCGACAGGCGGTCTTATAATTGGGGTCGGGGACTCTAATACTACGCCAAATAAATTTACTAAATGCTTTCAGACTCAGAGTTTATTCAGCGGAAGGTACAGACATGGTAAGTTATGCTACAATAATCAAAAGCTAGCCTAACCTCAAGTGGAAGTTACAGGGGATTATTCTCTCTGATGTTCTCTAAACGGGCATGATAACGGGGACTCGAATAAGTTACAACACAAAAGAGGAAATACAAAGTCAGCTTACAGTCATGATCGTGGCGGCAAAAGGATCCTAGTGGAAGCCTCGGGCTTGGAAATCAGTACACTGAAGTTAAATTATATTTACGAGAGAGTCACCATGTACCGGAGCTCTTTGGTTATACTAATGCAATCTCGCACAGTGGGTGTTAATCCAGCATGCATGATAATATGGCGCTACAATTTGCGGCTGCCAAAATGGCTTCTCGCGCGTTTTTTTAGAGACGCAGTAGCGGCGGACCAGAGATGTCATCCGGAAGCTGGGTGAGAAAGAAGTCGGCCGGCGCGTGGGCGTGCAAGCTGCCGTTATGGCAAACATGGCACTCGCGTCGTTTTTTACCGTTGTTCTTTGACGAGTGGCTAGAGTCTTTTAAGGATCTTTCTGTCGTTACGTAACGATTGCTATCGAAACATGTAGAAATATTTATTTATTTTAAGTAAAGTGGTATATACAAAGTGTATTTTCAATTATATAAATTTATATTAGTAAAAAGCATGTATTGAATGGGTCGCCATAATTATAACAATATATACATTAGTTTTAAACCACGTAAATAAAATATCTATGTCTTATTAAGAATTAATATAGTCTTGATGAAAGAAGGGTACTTCCGAAACATTAAATTGAAGTGGTTTAAAAAAAATATATGTGATCATATTATAAATAGAATTATGACTATTATGACTATATATGAGGCGCCCTCGTGGCTGCCAGCTGCGTTTTATAGTCGCTCTTGATTTACTTGGAAGTTATCAATTTTCCCGGTGTAAAAATAGCATAAAATAACCGCAATAATTTTTAGATTCTTTTTATAAAAATTACATAATTTTAGTGCTGTCGATTCGAGCTTAAATCAAGTTTATAGTAAAAACCCAAATATTTCAAATATTGTGAGTTGAAATCTGCTTCGTTCTGCCGAACAAACCAACGGTCATCGGTCACATCTGGCGGTCGATCGAAGGCCCTTAACACATGTACTAGTGAAGTGCCAAAAGTTAGCCGGGTTACTCGGGCTACGGCGGTTGTAAAAAATATTGTATACAACTGGGAAGTGGGCTGCTGGGACCCCAACAAAGACACCGCCAGCTGGGGCGAGAACGAGCCTTTACCTTCGTCATTGAGATAGTGGGCCAAGTTCCTCAACAAGCACGACTTTGACCTGATCTTCCGGGTGAATCAGGTGGTAGAGGACGGGTGTGAGTTCTTTACCAAGAAGCAACTGGTACTGCGGGGAATTCTATAATGCAGGAGCGATGATGTCAGTGGACGACGCGCTGACGTGCTCCTTCCGGATCCTGAAGCCGGCTGACAAGCGCTTGGCGTACGTGCAGACCAACACCAACCGTCCCGTCATGCCGCCCAGGGGCGTCACCAAGACAAAGAAGATTTTGAAGGACCTCTGGACCGCTCCACCCTTTTAAGAGTATTCTGTGCTATTTTTCCTAAAAATATGGATAGTAATTCTTTGTCTTAGCTAATACACTCTTGAATATAATGAAAACAATCACTCTATCATTTGTATTAGCGTCTTGCAATATATCGTAAGGAATGAATACAATTAGCTTATTTTTTATTTTCCAATTTAACATTAAATTTAGTTTTGATAATTTAACTGCATCTCTTTATATGATCTATGAATAATGTGTAATGATAGCCTCTCCAAAAAGAGAAAATAAATCTAAAACAAAAAATAAATATTATAATAATAATAAATTCGTAGAATAGACGTAATATAAGAATAGGAAGTAATATTTGTACAGCGCCCCTGAGGTGATTTCTCACAAAAGCGGCGCTATAGAAATGATCCAATTATCATCATCATTATCATTATCATTAATCATTGAATGCCGTTTTAGCGATGCTGCATTTTTCTGAAAGAAATTAAAAAAATAATTACCATGCCGATATTTGTCCCACAATACATGAGTTTTGAACACTAAGGCTACTATTAACAAATCAGATAATAATGTGAAGAAGCAAAAAAAAACGTATTTCAATAAAAAATATTTTTAACGCACTTCTAACGCCTCTATTTGTACCTCGACTCATTAATTTCGAAAGAGGTTCAATTATATCACGGTTATCAACCCACGCAAAACCAAATTACTCTAGCTCAACTTGTATAAATTACTAAAAAAAAAGTATTATTTTTTATTGATACATAAAAACATATTAGTTTGAGGGTGATGTACTGTGATATGGTGGTGATGCATTATAATTACAAACAAAGTTGTTGTAAAATTTGAGTGAAATGTACATCATCCCATCTAGTGAAAATCCAACGAGACAAATTAATCCTTGGCCATAGTTACGAGTATATTTAATAAAATTTGCCAGCTTTTAACATCCCGCATTAAGCTCAGAGGTATTTGATATGGATAACGAATGGCACAGAGCGCGAGTGTTTTATTTCAGTTTTGGCTCTAATGCGGCGATAAAAAAGTTGCATGATAAATACACCCGTTCAGGCTTTATTCCTTTGATAGATGTCACAGAAAACCGATTCTGCGACATTATTAAATGCGAAATCACTTTTCGGGGACCACCGCAGATTTGCGACAATGTTTTGCGCAATAATTTATATCATCTAATTATGCCTGAATTATTGAGTTATGTGTACGAGAATTTGTTTTCAAAGCTCTGTTACGTGATACGTATTTATAAATCGACCCAAAATCAACATACTCTACGTATTATACGAAATTACTATATAAGTTTTACACATTTTTATACTACTGCAATACTTATTAAATAAATTTATTTTGTAAATTGTTAAAAGAATATATCTTAATCTTTAAAAAGGCAAAAATAAACCAGAACTGAAGACGGATTAAGGAATAAACGAACGATAATTGGTATCATTTCCACCCAGAAGGTTTTTAAAAAGTTGGCTCAAAGAGAAGTACGAGCATCTCTCAAAATCGTAAAGGTCAAACAATGTAATACATTTGAACGCAAGAATCACAAATCATTAAAAAAGTCTTATTTACGTTCCGTCCGTATGGGAAAATAATCGAGGTCATCAATGCATGTCTTGACATGACTTATACCGCTTGAAGAAAGTACTAAGGATGTATCTTACATATGCTCAATACAAGTTGAGGCAGTCTGTAAATAATATCTGCTATCAATAATGTCTAATTTGAAACAACCGCTACTTTCCACCCCGGGAACGATTAAGGATATTCTCATCATTTTTAAATTACCGAAAAACTTTATAAACTGTCCTACTGAGATCTACTCGACTGCGCCTTATTTTCCACTGCGATAACCACAGTACGAACTATTCGTACAACTTACCACAAGTGCGACTTCATCGAACTTCCAATATGAAAAGATACCTTTCGACATATTCCAAATCTCTTCCCTGCAACAAAGTAAAAATAATCATTTCTCTGTGTATCTGGTATGCATTTCTGTAAAATTAAGTCTCTATTAGTGTTTTTGTAATGTTAACAAATTAATATACCCACTCCTATTTTACCCAATTATTGTACATCATGTATTATTTTTGTAAAAGCCCTACGAACTATAAATAAAATATATAAAAATAAATGTCGCTTTAACACTACAGCTAGGTTTAAAGATTTTACGCTTGATTGTAACATGTCTTCCACGGATATCTTCTAATGAATCATTGACTCCATTTCACCATAATATTCAATATTTTTAAAAAACAAGCAGAACAATTAATTACATGCAATGCAACAACGCTATGTTTAAAACCTTAATTTGAACAACGCAAAAAAAAGAACCTTGCATTATCTATTGTTAAATAAGCTCAACAATAAGTGTAATGAGACCCCATAGAAATATAACATCCCTTTTAATGCACTGTAAACAGTTGATGCAGGGTCTGCATAAATAAATGATAGGGAGTAGTGCGGCTACTGTAGCTCATAGTAGGGGGTCATGGAATGGACCGGAAGTAAGAGTGGCGGGGTCGAAGCCTCCGGAACCGGATATAGCATCCTCGGTTGGCTGTTTGACCACCATTTCCACCCGCCTGGTCGGATGATGGCCGTCCGATTTATCGAGCCAGAGTGCCTGAATTTGCAATACAAATACTGCTGATATTTTGCTTAGTTACGAACTCACTCTCTCCACGTTCCGTATAAAATAACAATTGAATGGGATATTTTCATTTTTAAAGGGCTGATTTTTTAATCGACCGATGACAGCTGAATGGGAAGTGCATGACAAATGGCGAGGCCATTGTGGTATTTTGAAAAATGAGTGAAAAAATCATTTTAACCGATACTTTCCTTGTTCCGTAGTTACAAAACACGAATTATTCAAAGTATTTCCATATCTACAAATCCAAAACGCGACAGCACCCTATCTCTTTAGTCCCGGCAAATTGCTTCTCGAACTTCACCCAATTTAATCAGCCGCATGTGCAATGTAAAGGTGTCGCAATCAGAAACGATCACAGTAGTCTAACACAATGGCGTGCATTGCTTAACCGAAGGTAGGCTGTGTATACTTTTTCAAGTTCGGGTATGAGTTTTTCGTTGAATGTTTTTTTAAATCCCCATTATTTTTATATTCCGCTGACTATTGTGATTGAACTAAATAAATGATCAGAAATAGGTCGTATTTCTTAAATAAGTTTTTATGTTTCGTTTTTGTATGGTAGGCACAGGTTTTCAGCCTTAATGGAATGCACGCCGTTGTTCTAACAAATGCAGTGCTTGCATACAGCATGTTGCAAACTTGTTTTTTTTTTACTCGAGGAAAGAAAATGCCAATAAAAGAAAATCAGTAATAATAAATATTTTGAAAATAATAAACGAAACCACTCTCAAACTATTCGAAAACCGTAAAAAATTTCAAAAATTTATTTATTCATATTTTGTTGTTGGTAAATAGACGTAATATAGCAAAAGGTTGTTTCTCAGTGATATATGGAAAAGACATCGCTGTCGAAAGTGTGTGCATGTGAGTGTATTCCTATGTGAGTGTCGTTTGAGTCAACTCTATTAGTACCATCTATAAAACACTTTTTAAAGCACACAACGCCTGTGTAACATTGGAAACCATCACTTTAAATGATTGGGCGCGACAATCATTACCGGTGTAATACTGAAAATACTTCAAACCGAGTAATAGCTATGAGATAATATTCTATTTGTGTACAGGGTGTATCAGAACGTACCCGACAAATTTTAACTAGTGATTGCTGAGTTATGGAATAAAAAATGTAGATGGCATTTTGGTCTCCGGTGACTGTAAGGTTGAGAGGATCAACTTTAGGATAACAATAAATAAATTATAATAAACATTATGGTGGACTTTAAACTAAAATAAAAACGACCAATTTACTTTAGCCTTACTAAAATCTGTGTACACTTCGTCTGTTTGAATAATAATAATAATAAAAATATAAATAATAATGATAATAATAATAATAATAATAATAATAATAATAATAATAATAATAATAATAATAATATAAATAATAATGATAATAATAATAATAATAATAATAATAATAATAATAATAATAATAATAATAATAATAATAATAATAATAATAATAATAATAATAATAATAATAATAATAATAATACTAATAATAATAATAATAATAATAATAATAATAATAATAATAATAATAATAATAATAATAATAATAATAATAATAATAATACTAATAATAATAATAATAATAACAACAATAATAATAATAATAATAATAATAATAATAATAATAATAATAATAATAATAATAATAATAATAATAATAATAATAATAATAAATGTGTTATCTTTATAGCGCCGTTTTCGTCAGAAAATTATGTTATAGTTAAGTTAAATTTTCATTGAACTCATCGAAATTTGACTCTATTCTATACAATTCAAACGAGATTTTATGAAAATAAAAATATTTATTTAAAAAAACCGTTGTTCCTAATTGGTATAATAAAATAAATGCTTGTGATTCTGGATGCCCATACAAAAAGAAAAAGATTTTCCAAAATATATCGTCGTGGGGTCTTAAGAAATAGGTACATTAAATTATTGTGGCTCAAAGAATGGCCATGATGAAGAAGTCTGTCCTGGTCACATAAAAAGAAAAAAAGATGACTCCCGGTTCCAAAATGTTTCATCCTTAAGAAATACATAGTGAATATTATATACTTTCATACTTAAGAAATACATAGTGAAATGTTTCAAGATATACGAAAGATATATAGTATGAAAATATAAAGACTACAGCTCGATGTAAGTGACAGACCATCCAAGGAGAGTAGTATTCAACAATGCAGAGAAGAAAGCACATTCCACCAAACTTCTCCTAAATATTGCGGTGTTTGCATTTAAGTTGATCAAACACAAAAACTTTTAACAAACTCTCTAAAAGTGGATTCCTTGAAATTCAAGAGAATGTTCAAATTTTCGTCCAGACGACCTCTATGAAAACGGGCTTTTCAACCCAAGAATGCAGGTTTGAAACCCGGCTTGGATAAAAATAAAGAAATTTTTAAAACTTTTCTTTTTTTCGCTATATCATGATATATATGATATACTATATTATGCACTCGAATATATGTAACATGTATATCATATTATTACTATTTAAAAGTATTATTTTCTACATTATCTGCAAATTAAAATCTCTTTTTTTTTCTATCTCCGTGTCATGCATTTATATATACGAGTATATTATACATGTATATAACGTGTTACATATTCATATGTGTACTATGTTTTGTTATTTTTTTGTTATATCTTGACGGCCTCCATGGTCGAGGGGTAAGGCTCTCGACTACGAATCCGAAGGTCGCGGGTTCAAATCTCGGCGTGCGCAAGTAAATTTTATTTAATTAATTTGTGTTGTTTCACAACTAATTCATTTAAAATAATAGTATATTTGCGCACATTCTAGAGTGGAAGATACTCTCAGTATGGCCCTGGTGAAAGACCACCGTTCAGAATTGAAACGTAGCTTGAAATGGCTTCTAGCCGTGTTTGGTGACCAGATCTGAATAGCCAGGTATTTCCCTATTTCCCTACCTTCCTCTTCCTCTTCTCCTTCCCTTCCCCAATATGTTCCTTCTGCCTCACAACATTCCCCAATTGGGAATGCAATAGTCTCACTGAGAAGTTGGGACTCTTGTGCGGTATTCATAAAAAAAAAAAAAAATCCTTCTTAAAAAAAACATTTTTCTCTATCGTGCACTAAATCATGTAAAATATAAAAACCAATCAGGGAGTATATCTACATACATAAAAAAAATAATGTAAGTTTGTTTGTTTCTTTGTCCTCGATGTTCTCGAAAATCACTAAACCGGTTTCGCTGAAAATAGCACATTTTTTAGGTTAGCCCATAGATGGATAGCTGCAGATTGTATATTCAAAAGGAGAAGGTTTTTTTGGGTAGAATATTTTCAAAATGTAAAACACAAGTAGGTACCTATACGAGTATAAGAACTATTATTTAGATACGCTTTGAAAAAATAAACGTTTGTAATGAAATAAAATTTTCAAATAGCTTATTTGTGTAGAGACAGTTACTTTCGCTGTCAAATCATTTATGGCACCCTAATGACAAGCAAGAATTCATAACATCACAGCATTATATAAACCCGAGCAAGGTCGGGTACACATCAGCTAGTAATTAATAAATAATAGACATAAGAAATAAAAATCGCTTGAATTGACTTTAGCCTAAACGAAACGTAATACGCGATCACAGATGGCGCTAATTAAAATATTAAAAAAAAATGCGATTCTTTTAAATATTGAAATAAAGAATTTTTTGAAGGGTATACACAGGGGATATGATACGGACAAAATTATTACCATAGATTTAAAGCCCAAGTCTTTCAAGAAACTTATAAAAACATGTAATTTGATTATTTAAAACCACTGTCGCATAAACGTAACGCATGTCTGTAACGCCGAGTACCTTTCTTAGTTTAACTTCCTTTTTTCCTCCATCCTATGTCACAATCACTCGCAAGGTCCTTCGTACTGTTAAATATTATATAATTCGCAACCGTAAAACCGACTTCATAATTACTTTTTTTTATAGTAACTCCACACAGGAGACTCTGAGGGAAATAATTTCTCTCAAGGCCTATATCATCTTTGGGGATGCTGTGTGGAGGGTCTTTTAGAGGATAGGAAGGAGTGAACTTGGGTCTTGAAGAGACCCATGTTATATGATGAAGAAAACACAGAGGCCGGCAGATCATTCCACAGCCGAACTGTTGAACACAAGAACGAATCGTAGAAGTGACCCGTTCTCATGTTACAAATGTCAACCGTGTGCAAATGTTGGGCCCGCGTTTGGCGTGTTTCCCGACTATGCACCGGTGCCGAAGGGATGAATAACGCTAGTTCCTCAGAGCATCTTCCATTAAAATACCGGTAGAACAAGGACAGCATTCCCACCTGACGTCTGTGCTCCAAAGATTGCAACCCATTTGTTAAGATAGGCGAATCAATCAAACGGACCGCCCGTTTCTTCACAGAGTCAAGGGTTTTTTTTCAGATATTTTGGGACTCTCGACCAGAGGTGACTGCCAAAT
The DNA here is from genome assembly GCA_022606495.2 of Halesus radiatus. NCBI lineage: Eukaryota > Metazoa > Arthropoda > Insecta > Trichoptera > Limnephilidae > Halesus > Halesus radiatus. The sequence goes on along the minus strand of JAHDVE020005987.1, from coordinate 29,313 downwards.
TCTACAATTCTACAATTACGGTTAAGTTTGTCAACCACACGCAACCCGCCGCATCACTTGTCTTATGTTTCATAAAAAACTAAATTTAGATATTTTTTTAGTATTAATGTGTTTTCACAATCCATAATCTATATGTCGGTTGACGGAAGAAATTTGATAATAAGGTTAAATGATCATTGTAAAAGTAAGATCCAAGGTGCATAAATGAAATTCCTTTACTTTTATGTGACTAAGAATCCGTACCATAATGGGATATGAAATATTACCAGTTCTACATTGAAACGGGACATATTCTCGTGGTTTCACACCTAGATAGAGATTCCGATGGATTCTCTGTGACATGGGAAGTTTTTCAGCATACATATTTGTTGGGGAGACGAAGAGGAAAAAGACGGCAATGTGGAAACTTTGGGTAGCTACCTACCCTATATAAGGGACGTACCCACTGATGAGATAAACCGACAGAAGTATGCTGTTGGCGTGTCTGTGTGGCCGAAGTAAAATCAAATTTTCTTCCTATCTGATTAAAATGACCTTCTTGAATAGATAACACTACAACATCCGTGGTCCAGAGATTACGATCGTCAACTACGAATCCAGAGGTCGCGGGTGCAAATCCAATCAAAATAAACGTGGGTGAAGTAATTTTCTTTAATTTGTGCTACTTCACATATTTTTAAACGTATACGAAACGTGGTATTTGCTTTCAGATGGCAATAGCACGTAATACTTTAAATATTGAGATAAATGGTTTTTTGATAGGTGTTTACGGAATATGGAATTAGTTTAAAACCAAAGTGCCTCAAAAAACTTATAAAAATTCAATATACTATTGTAACACTAACATTATGCAGTATTTTTATAAGTTTCTTACAGGAAAAGTTCAAGTCCTACAGGAATTGAGCTTTTCACCACCAATAACTATTTATTCCATTTGTACACCCACCAACAAATAATTCATTTCAATATTTGTAATCGTTTGGTGGAGAAAGCGATTTTGTCAAATATATTTATTTTGGTGCCATCTGGCAGTTTATCCTTCATACAGCATTATGACACGTTCCAGAGTGATCGGTAAGCTCTTTCTCGCTCAGGTGAAAGATCACATTTCAATGGAAACGTTGCTTGAAAGGGCATCAGCCGTATTTAATGCCCACATCTGAAGTTAGGTTTTTTCAGACTTTCCTCTTCCCCATCTCCTTTACTTCCTTTCTCCTTTCAGCCCCATAATATACTCCATTTTGGTACAGTTCCATAGCCCACTGGTTTCAGGCACTCGGGCTCTTGAACGGAGTTCATATTAAAAAAAATATATGGTCCTTTTCTTTGATCTGTGGGGCTCAGGATTCTAAAGGACTTATGAAATTTGGTCACATCAGTTTTCTTTGAAGACAGTGTAGAGCATATATCTAGGGATTTTCGGTTCAGTGGGCGCGCCGAATGATCGAATGTGAAATAACAGCATATGTTATATAAGGCCCCGGCTAGGTAGCGCCGTGAGTTATGCTAACCGGATGTGACACCGGAAATGAAAGACCCACAAATGGGCGCCAAGGAGCAAGGGTAAGGGAATACTTCCGGTCAGTGGTATATTCTACGGGTTTCAATATAATTTGGAAGATATAATTAATTCTACGGAGTTTCTAAAAGCTTCTGGACAAAAAACCGAAAAGGTTTTTTTCTCACAAAAACAAAGAAGCAGCGGAAACAAATACGCCTAAAACAGATTTTCAAAGGTTTATTTATTTTAACTTTTCATATGAAATTATCTTTTGGTAAAAAACAATAACATGATATGATCTATACAGTGAGACTGATATCCGTGATTTCATCTGGTTTGTGAACGGTAAACCTAAATAAGGTCATTCCAATCACCATTTCGATTCTGAATAGCGATTTACTAAACGAAAATTGACAGTAGATAGTTTCTTTTCTGAAACAAACAGTTCGATATTTGTTTTATATGAATTCTATATTTTTCTAATGTCGAATAAGATTTCAAAAACGTAGTGTGAACCTAGAGTAAAATTGGGTAGTATCCTTTGGATTTTAGAAGGTAACAGTTAAAAACACCGAAGGTAACTTTTACCTTCAAACAGTTTATAAACAGTTTGAAGGTAAAAGTTACTAGATACTTTCATTGGTATTGCAGATCACTACTAAGTACAGAAAATATTATAATTATAATTTAAAATGGATAATTTGTATAGCGCCATTGCTGGAAAAAATCAACCGAAGGGCGCTGTAGAAATCGTCGCCAACGGGAAAATACGTCCCATGTGGTTGACTTTGCGAAAAATAGCGGAATATTTGTAGGATCGCAATAAATGTTATTTGAACGTAGGTTGGAATGTTTTTACTTGTGAACATACGTAGCATTTAAAAAATATAGAGCATTTTTTATGTTCTTCTATAGTCCAAAATGGAAGAGAGAAGTATCATATATTTCACTCATATTTTTATTTAGGCGTTTTTCTTTGATGTTTTTGTCGTTTAGGGTAATAAATATTGAAATCACCCATAATAAACATATTTATTGATAAAATTGATAAAAAAAATATTCATAATTCATACGTTTATTGTATTTAAGGAGCGATTCGTAAATTTCTCCTAACAGATCCCACCATACAATGAGACGTAAACTTTCCTCAGCGAAAAAAATATTAAACTTACCCACGAGATAAAATGTTTAATCTGATACTATGAAGACAGACGTATTGCTGAAAAAAGAACTAAAGGAAAGCATATCTTGAAGAAAACTACCGTAGTCGGTCGGCACTTCAGTGAAAATTTTGTTGTAAGGCAGACAGAAAAGAATTTACTAGTCGCTTCCTCCATTCAAGGGATAGAAAAGAATCCGTCGCTCTCAAAAGTCAGTTTTTAATTCCTTCCGAAAAATTCAAATTTTGACATATGTGACGTATTTTCCCGTTGACGACGAAATTTTACTTCCTAAAATCTATTTTATTAACAGATACAGAAACATGCTCACCTGGCAGGTCACTTCAGATCAACACAGTTTTATTAGCAATTTTAAGTAGAGAGATGATATTTTTACAGTTGCTATTTTATCCTCCTTTCTATTGATGTTACATTTATGAGAAGATTGGTGGCACAAAAAGAAATGGTATTTATTTGAAATATTTATATTTTTTTAGTTTTGGAAAATATTTATAAAATGACCTTAAAAAGCATACGAATTTTGAATAGATATAAAATTAATTTTTTATTACACTTTTAGTTATTTACAGTGTTGCGGGCTGTGGACGCATTTGCGCACCGATGTGTGGTATTTTAATTTTTTTTCCATAAGTGAATTAAGGTAAGCACTAACCGGCTAGCCCAGCTAAGCAATTTACGGGTGAATTTCTTCAATTTATGGATATGATTGTCTGAAAAGATGAGTTTTAAGTTTAGTTCTGAATTCTTTCGAGTCTTTGATAATTCTTAAGTCATGCGGCAGTTCATTCCAGGCTATAGGTTCGGATACTCCCAAAATCACGGAACTTAGTATTAGGTGTGCGCTTTGGTTTCTTCAACTTCTCTACAGCTGATGGCGCTGCTGACCTAAGGGTGAACTGCCGTGAATTGGTTTTTTCATTAATACACAGTTCTGATAAGTAAGCCGGAGCCATTCCGTTAAGTGATTTAAATATGTATGATTAGTAAATATATATGAATCAGAGCACACCTCCCGTTGTTGTATAATTTAAAACGATACATTGTACTGATAGTACTATATATATAACTAGAACAATAATTATTACGCCAGACGTAAACTACCAGATGTATTATTTAACACAAAATTAAGCGTGCCTCGATTAATGCACTAAAAATTTCATACCAAATTAATATTAATACAGCAAAAAGAAAATCAACAAGGAGTACGATAGAAAATTTCTGTACTAAAGCCGACAACACGAGTACTGGATATTTTTCTCCTTTACTGCTAAGTAATGCTCTAAAAATAACGTAGACACTTTTAATTACCGTCAATATACACACTAAAACTGTATATAATTAGCACATTTGACAATAATTAAAAATTTATATTCTTGTATTTTTCAACTTTCCTACTTGTTTGTCATTGACTGCAGTGTAACGTCTAATCAGATGATTATTACTATTTAACGGTCAGCACCCAAAAATACACACCTAATTGTTGCTAACTAAAGAAATACTACAAATGATTTTTTTCTGTAAATTCTACATGGGTAATTAAAAAAAATGTATAAGGTTTCAAACAACAATAATCGTCAAACTGTCATCTTTTAAATTTCTTGTGAAATACATACATACCGAAATTTTAGATAAAACGTTGAAAATTGCTTTAGCTGGTTTTCTTAGTGCACCTATTTTCAAACATCCTGCGATGTATTTCATAGAATTTACAGATTATTATTTTTATTTTTTTTTTTATTTAATGTAATAATTTTTTTTACAGAGAGTATATAAAAATAAGACATGATTCATATAGTGTAACAAAAAATATATTATAGCTATTCGTCACCATAAAGAAACAAGGTTCTTGTGTTTGGTGAGTGATTATCGCTTAATTAATCAAATCATAACTTAAAGTATTGTTGTACAATAGCAGGAAAATATGAATTTGTCGTGTAGATTTTGTAATTTATCACTATTAAAGAAAATGAAAAGAAAGTAGAAGAAAAGAAGAGAAGATAATAATAAAAGACAAAAAAATCTAATAATAATAATTTTTTTTTTTTTTAAATTGTTACAGTAGTTTGAGGTAATTTTTTTAATCTATGTTGAAATTCATGGATATTTTCTATAATTTTAAGATCAGTTGGCAGATTGTTAAAAAAAGTTATTCCTAGATATAGGTATGTGTTTTGCGTATGCTTAGTATTGAATGGTGGGATTTTAATGTTTTCCTGATACCTTGCAGATATATTAAATTGTAATTTATTTAACGTTTTTTCTTTAAAGATTTGAATAATTGCATATTTTTTATAAATTTTATCTACTGTGGGTACATTGAATATTGTAAAAAGCTTTTCAGTGGAAAATGATGATGGTTTTTTTAAAATTACCTTTATTATCAATCTTTGAATTATTTTAAGTGGACTTAAAATATTATCATATATTCCCCCCCAGCCAATAATTCCATATTGTAAAATAGACTGAACAATTGCATAGTACACTCTTTTTAGGTTTTCTAGTCTAAGAATATTTCTTAGTCTTATAAATATATATATACATTTTCTAATTCGTTTAACAAGTTCACAAATATGTGTTTTCCATTTAAAATGCTGGTCTATATATACACCAAGGTATTTAATTTCGGAAGTTGGACTAAGTATTGAACATGCTTGATTACAATTGATTCTGTTGCAGTTACTTTGGTGTATTATAATTTTTATTTCTGGTTTTGATTTAAATTTATTGATAGAGAAAGGAATACATTTTGTTTTTCCAGTGTTAAGGGAGAGTAGATTATTATCGAACCAATTTTTTAATATATATAGTTTGAGGATTTTTGTCTTTTGAAACCCTATACGTTTTCCTAACTATCCGAATAGAACAGATACATCATTTGTGCTATTGTTTGAGTTAGCAATGTGCAAAGTGATGTTTATGGCCACTTTTTAGTGCTGGCCCTTAATGTGCTGATGAAATATGATTCTCTTTTGAACATTCAACAATACTCTTTTTTAAACACTACGTTATGTGCTTTATAAGATTGAATATGTATAATTTGAAATTTCATTAGTTTGAAAGCTCAAAGTGAAATATTAAAAAAAAAATAAGGATACCTCTAAAAATTTAACCTACCTATAAAAAGTCTTGATGTTTAATTTACTCCAGGTATATACGAAAAAAACAAATGATTCCCAGAAAGCTAAGAATTTCAATGCTGATAAATATTTCATTATTAAATCGGAATAACTCACGCACGAAGTGGATCTTTACCTCGGCTCTGCTTTCAAGAAATCCTTTGTTTATTTTGCCAAGAAAATCAGATTTCCTTTTGATCTATCTGCGGGTATTTCGATTTTCTTTATGTAGTAATCTCTTTGTTCAACACATAAACTTTTGTCTTTGAATACACTGCCCGAGGATTTCCAATTAGCCTCGGTTCATACAAGACATTTTTCCGCACTGAAATAAATACATACAATTATAGCCTTATACCTGGATGACTTTGTTCAAAACAATTTGCTCGCAGTAGTAATGATTTTCAATTAGCCTCGGCTTCAACGAGACATTGTTCCGCATACGACCCATCAAAGTGATTTAACGAATTAAAATAAATAATAAAAAAACTTTATGTTGAATTTAGATATGGTAATATGTTGAGTTCTTAGCATCATGTCATGTCATTCATCCAAAGGACTTATTTTGGAATAGAAGATGAGGGCAAAAGAAAAACTCTTAATTCGAATTGAATTGTTTTCGGGCCCAAAAAAAGGGATTGTTGGGCACTGTTGTTTTCGTTTTAATGAAAAATGTTATGGAATATTTGTTCTTCATTTCGAGGTGATTATCTCGAGGTATCCTACTATTATCATTAATATCTGTGGAAAATAATAATATTTGGATGATGTGTATAGCGCTGTTTTGTGAAAAATCACCTGACGCTGTGCATGTTATCATAATTATTATACTATTGATTCAAATACATAAAGTGACAGAAGTATACTGTTACAGTATTTTCTGCCCGAATATCTAGTTATGATATTCTCATACCTGGGAATGGGATCGTCTTGTTTTAGATTTCATTAAGTATTCGGTTCTCCTTCTCTGCCATTCCTTTTTATATTCTACATTCGCTTTTACACAATTCCGCCAAATATTATCGTGATGAAATTATGGTATTTCAATTCACTTCATTTGAAGCTAAATAACATTTTTTTGTGTTTTGCATACACTTTTATTTCGAACGCAATCCACCCAAAAAAAATTCATTCTATGCCCGAACTACTTTGTGTAAAACAATGTGTTCCGAGTAGCAGTAAATCTGTAAAATTCACTTAAAAAAGTAAATCACTGAAAAATTGGTAATAATTTTCAGCAAGTCGGAACTCGGGGCGTAATGTAATTATATCGGAAATGAATTGCCACATTTATGGCCTTTTAGAAGCGGGTTGGTGATTGTATTCGTTGGAACGAGTATAACTTTATGCACGCTATTTCATGAATGCCATGTATTTGAGTGAGATGATTTATGACTTTACGGCATACACCTATTTTATTTTAGTGTTGATTGAATCAAACAATTAACCATGTGTTAGTAATTGAGTATTCCTGATTTCAACACCATTATGAATTTGTAACTAACTAAAGGTAAATAAGAAAAAAAGAGATTCCTACTTGTATAGTGGTGTATTGGTATCAGCATCGCTCTGGTGAAAGACCATCGTTCAGATTTGAAACGTTGCTTGAAATGGCTTTAAGCCATGTTTGGTGACTAGATCTGAATAACCAGGTATTTCCGCACCTTTCTCTTCCCCTTCTCCTTCTCCTCCCCAATACCTTCAGCCTCACATTGGGGATGCCATAGTCTCACTGGCTCCAGAAGGTTGAGAGCAGTTGGAACTCTTGTGCGGTATTCATATAAAAAAAATTGGAATCTTAAAAAAAAATATATGTATGTATTTACCTTAATATATTTATTTAGAGGTTGATGTTTCAATAACACTTAATTTTATTTTTATTTAAAACTAACCACTTACAGTAACTATAACTATAAATTAACTAACTGTATTATTTTTTAGTAATTTTTACAATATTTTTATGCCATTTCGGAAAACATTTATTTTTTGACACTATTCCCCGAAAAGATCCCATAGAAGTGCCAGTGATTTGGCAACTAGCTGTACTGGTGTAGAAACTGTATTCATATTTTTTCCGATCCAAAGTATTTATAAAAAGGTCAGATTAAACTTCTTTTGTTAGGCTGGTCAACGGTTTATCATGACAAGATTTTATTTTTGGCTCCGTTTTTAAATTCACAACCTAATTTATGCCGAGAGAAACTTAACTACCTTGACTTAATCAAATTACAACGACAATATTCTAAGTTTATGACAAACGTCCCTAACTCATCCAGTATCCAAATAATATAGTCTTCAAAAAGAACACATTGTTACAAATTCACAAAGACTATTTCAATTCAATTCAAAAATTTCCACAAAAATAAGTAACCAACCACGATCTCGTGGCCTTAGAAATCCCTATATTTAAAACTAGTGCTTCTCAATTCCATTACACCTATCAAGGAATAAATTTTTTTAATGCCCTTTCATATAAATTCAAATCAGAAAAAAAATTATAATTCTTTCAAATCACAAATCAAACAATTATTAGGTAACTCCAACAGTAATTACAAGTTTTATTTTCTTCTTAAATTTTATAATACTCTTCATTGTAAATAATGTACTCGTATATAAATAAAAAAAGGAAACATAACATAAAGAGGAAATATGAATGTACTACGTTTATATCTTGTATGCGCCTTATTGTTGCATTTCTAGTATCATGTACTTTTAGTCTTCTATTTTGGGGTAACTATCGTGTACAACACAAACTTTATCTACGTTACATTCTTGATATACTTTTATTTATATACTTACCAATACTGTCGCTACATGGCGCTGCTCCCCAACTCAAACACGAGAAATCTTTCTCTGTTGAGTTGGGCACTTTTTGTTTACTAAATTAATACTTTTTTTGTAATTAGCTATTATAATATATGTCTGTACTATTAAATATTTTATATGTATTTATATTAAATATATATATACATATATATATATATTTTTAATTATCATCCTTAACTAGTTCAAATCAGTTAACTTACTTGCGATACTATCGGTGTGCACAAATACATTCAGACGTTCCCCCTTTAAAATGATTAGTCTATATCTTTATTGACTTAATTCCATTATTAAAATATTATCACTCTTATTCCAGATAGCATAGTCCATTTGGAAGCCCCATACATAGTTGGGAGAAACGACTTCAGAGCCTGTGCGGAGAGAGGCTGGGCCTACTATGGACAGAGACCGTTCAATTAGCTCAGGAAAGTGACGTCTGGAGTGACGCCTATCTATGCGATGGGTTCTAAAATCGAATATTTACTTATTTATTAAGTACGCCCATAAGAGCTTTTACTTATAAATGATATAAATTACAGATAATAATATATAAACGTGATGTAGGAGTAGGTAAATTTGTAGTAAATGATTTGCCCATACAAACATCACCAGTGAGTGATAATCGTAATCTACAAGCTAATATCTGTCCTGATATTGCTGTTACAGTTAAATAGAATTTAGGATTGGCTAAGTAAATCAGGGTTGTCTATAAGACCATTCATAATTTTAAAATATATGTCAAGTCGGAAACAAGTCTGAGAGTTTTAATTCTTTCATTAAGTAATGGTAATTTATAGTTTCAAAAGTCCGAATTTATAATTAATGTATCTTAGAAATTTGAGTGGATTTTAGTGAGGGAATATGAGAAGGGAAAGAAAATATATTTATGTAATAATTTGCAGTTTTTTTGAAGAAGTTGGATAATTAGGTAAGTACTATTAATTCACGTTGATATTTTCATTTATTCAGTACTTAAATATAAACTACAAGTTTCTAACATTTTGTATCACTGATATAATATGAACCATTATCTGGGTTTTGTTTCTGTATAATTTTTTTATATAATCTTGTTTAATTGTTTTTTTTTTTACAAATTATTTAATGACTACACTGTGTTGTTCTCTTATGATTTCTGCCCATCATTTTTATTTTTATTTCGCTATTTTTGGTATTTACTATATCTATGTATCTTTAAATTTTTATCTATGTTTACTTAATTGCTAAGTTAAATTATGTGCCTATAATGTTTACGTCAAATGTAAGTACCTTTTTTATTTAAGATTAATATATACTTATTAAACCAAAAAAAAAAAAATGTTTGTATGTATTAGTATTACTATTAGGACTAATTATTTTTTTGTAGAACCTGCAGACAAGCTGTCATGTGACCGCTTTGCAGGTCTACATATTTTGCTCCTTTCTTTATTTTACCATGCATGTATTTATGTTCTTTGGATGAATAAAATAAATAAATAAAATTAAAAATTAAAAATACCTTTTTAGAAAATATTTTCTACTCTTTTTTTATTATTTTTCTATTTTAAAATACAATTATACGAGTATAATTGCTCGTGAAAAAGGCTAATGGGCGTTAGTAAATAAATAAATTTCACCTACCTTCGTACCTTGAGTCGTGAATTCAAATGATTATTTAGATATAAACTTTTCTAAACTATCGTTTCCTTCTACACCCATTAACATTCTGCGCATCAAACACTTATTACCCCTGAAATTGGGAGTGCCGTAGTTCCACCGTCTCCAAGCAGTTTGATATTTCTAAAGAAAAAAAAATACAATAGTGATTTCAACATTGATTATCGTATTCTATATTGGATGCTATGCCCATTATATAATGCTAATATTTGAATATCTTCATCCCAAAAACACATAGCTATATTTGCTAAAAAGCTTCTTACGGCGTTAAATACATTAATCAAAACTTTCTCGAGAAAATGGGGCATTCCAACCCAATACTGTGACCGCTTAACTACATACAACACTGTTCATCTGAAACGCAATAAAAACCATAAGAATTTGTACACCATTTATGTCTGCAATATTATATATAAATATGATGCAAATCATTTTAATAGTCTAGGGATAAGCAGATAAGACGGCACACGAGACGGCTGTGCCGCAAAGTGCAGTTCGATTCACAGTTGTGTTATTGTAGTGCGATCCGAAAATAATAAATCATACCTACAAATAAGTCACTCGCCCGGACGGGCGGGCGATAATAAACATGGACGAATCCCTTGAAAATATAAAAAACGACATAAATAAAATTACATCTGTAAAAGACTCCAAAATTAAATAAGGTCTAGATAATAACATAATAAAACTAGAAGATATAATAAAATGTGAACATCTAAAATTACAAACGAAAATAATACAATTACAAGAACAAATTATAATAAACAGCAAAAATTGGACACATTAATTACATCGAATCAAAATGTTAAAACATACGCACAAGCTAGCGTACAGTATAAATCTCCGGTATTCCCTATTATTATAAAATCTAATAATGACGAAAATATTCAAGAAATAATTACGAAAAATATTAAAATCTGAAAACTAGGAATTGGAGTAACAAACATGAAAAAAACTAATAAAAAAGAACTTATAATGAAACTCAAAAAAGACGATGATATGATCAGCATAAAAAATTAAATATAAAAATTGAATATTGATGGAATTCATGTAGAAAATCTAAATAAAAAAAGACCGTGGAAGATATTCAAAGGAATTGACGAAAATTATGACCAAAAGGAATTTATATCAGACCTAATACTGCAAAATGATGACATCAAAATTTTAAATGAAAAGGAACAAAATAATGTCGAGCATAAAGGGACGATATACATAAAAAATATAATCAAAAAAATTTCATCATTGAAACAACTGGAGAAATAAGGAATTTATTACTAACAAAAAAACGAGTAAACCTAGGATTTTATCAAATAAAAGTAGAGGATTGTAATCCTCTAATGTAATGTTATCACTGTCAGAAATATGGTCACACTGCATTACGGTGCCTCCAAATAAATAGCAAACCAAAATGCTTCCATTTTGCAGGAGAGCACAATATAAAAGAATGCACAAAACAACACGAAACACCGAACTGCATAAATTGCATCGAAATAAACCTAAAACTAAAAACTTCTACACCTACAAATCACAAATCAAACAGTGACCAATGCAAACATAAGATAAAAATGCTCCACTTTGCGAAAGAAAAAATCGATTATATTTAAAAATGAATGACTTCACTTTAAAACAAATTGACGAAAACTAGAAAATAAACGACGAAATATGTGAAAATATCGCAGATGTGAATAAATGGTGCCCAAGTGTCAGTTCTCCGTTTTTATTATTACACATGAACATCAGAAGTGCCACGAAAAACATGGACGAATTTCTGTTAAGTATAAATAATTTGTGCACATCTCCGGTCTGCATCGTCTTAACGGAAACCCACAGTAACGACAACCAACATACAGACGCACTGCCGAACTATAAAAGAATTGCAACAACAACAGCAATCAACAAAAATAGTGGTATTTTAATATATACACGTAGCAATTCTGAAATTATAAGTAGTGAAGAAATCTGTATACAATTCGTAAACTTTTTAAAAATTGACATTAAATTTAAAAATAAATTATATAGAATTGTAACAATATATCGCACACACAAATCGAATATAACCAATTTTACAAAAGAACTATGTCAATACCTAGACAAACTATCGAATATATTTACGATTGTGTGTGGTGATTTAAACATTAATATCTCTGCAAATCACAACTCAATAGAAAAAAATAACTTCATTCACATGATGACACACTTAAACTTCAAATCCTGTATTAATAATTACACTCGAGAAATACATAATCGAACGCCATCCTGCTTAGACCATATCTGGTGTTATTTACATCTAAATGACATAAATAATATAAAATCTACCGTATAGAAAACAAATATAACTGACCATCACGCGTGTCTTATACTATACGAGACAAATGAAAAAATTAACCAAAAACCAAAATTAAACTATTCATATTCCCAGCTAGATTATAATTTATTAGAAAAATCACTAAAAACTGAAAAAACGGGAAGAGGTTTTAAACAACAAATGCGCCAACCAAAGTGCCCTATTCCTTGAATATATATTATCTAAACATATAAAAAACGCGACAAATATAAAAGAAATCATTCCCAACTCAAAAGCAAGAAAAATAACACCCTGGATTAATCAAAGCCGTTAGAAAAAAAAACTTATATAAAATAACACAAAGGCCGTCAGCTAATATTAAATTAATATCATATTATAAAAGATATAAAAATATACTAACTACTTTAATCAGAAATGCAAAAAACAACCATTACTCTAAAATTCTAACAGAAGCTAAAGACAATAATAAAAAAATTTGGACAACAATAAACGAGATAATAAAAAAAAAATACAAGCAAATATCTGAAATCACGGATGGAAATAAAACATATAATGTACAAAAAGACACCAAAAAATGCTGTAATATCCTAAATAACTATTTTGTAAATGTCGGCAAAAACCTAGTTAACTCCATTAACGCATCTAACCATCATATAACGAATACAAAAGATGCAACCCAATATCAATATAATACCTTCTACCCGGTAGTAGAATCAGACATTGAAAAAACTATTTCTGAACTAAAAGAAGGGTCCGCCCCCGGATTTGACAACACAGAAGTTAACACACTAAATTTAATGAAACTCTATCTAGTACGCCCCATAACGCATATAATAAATCAAAGTCTAACAAGTGGTATTTTTCCAAATAATTATAAAAAAACAATTATCACTTCTATCCATAAAACAGAATGCCGTAAAGATGCACAAAATTATCGCCCAATATCACTATTATCAAATATATCAAAGATATACGAAAAAATTGCAAAAAAAACAAGTCTGGACATTCTTAGAAGAAAATAAAATAATAAATTGTAATCAATTTGGATTCAAAAGAAACACAAGCACTCAAGATGCAATTGCGAAATTAACAAATTACCTATATACCGCCCTGTATTCTAATAAAAAATGTCTTGTAATATTCATAGATCTAAAAAAAGCCTTCGACAGTATATCACACGAAAAACTAATAAATAAATTAAAGTCAATCGGAATAAATGGAAAAAAAACTATCATGGTTTACCAGTTACTTAAATAAAAGACCTCAAGAAGTGAAATTATTTAATCAAACAAGTGACTCAGAATACAGTGATTTCTCTATACCACAAGGCACAGTTGTAGGCCCTTTACTATTTATCATATTATTTTTAATGTCTCTAAACATGGAGAGATTATATTTTACGCAGATGACACAGTATTATTATTGAAAGCAAATACATGGACTGATCTAAACGATATAGCTAACACAGATATAAATCAACTGAAAATGTGGTTTGACATAAACTTGCTAACGTTGAATTCAAAAAAAACTTATTATATCCCATTTTGCACAAAAAAACAAACACCTAAAGAAATAAATATTTGGATCCACTCTAGAATATATACACAACAACATAACTGCAATATATCATGTTTAGCTATAGAAAGCAAGAGCGAAATTAAATACTTATGCATATCAATAGACCAATGCCTAAAATGGTCCCCTCTCATAAACTTACTCAACGACAGAATAAGGAAACTAATATACATCTTCAGATGTTTAAGACATATTCTAAACAAAGAATTACTTAGAATGGCATACTTTGCTTTCTGCCAATCAATAATACAATATGACATTGTAGGATGGGGTGGAACTTATAAAAATCACACGCAACTTCTTTACATAACACAAAAATTAATAATAAAAACAATTCTAAACAAGCCATACACATACTCGTCAGATCTTCTATTTATAGAATTCAAAGTCAGAAAATTAAAAGAATTATATTTCTATCATGTAACTTTGCAAATTTATAAAGATAATATTCTAAACAAAACGGCACCATTTAAAAATAATAGAAGTCTTAGACAAACAGCATTTCTTACAATTTCAAAATGCAAAAAAACAATGGGACAATTTAATTATAAATATCTTGGAGTTAAATTTTTTAATTCATTTTCAGAAAAAATTAGGAAGATTAATAATGATTTAAAAAAATTTGAAACACAACTTAAAAAACACACTGAAAATATACACTGAATAATAAAACATAGAAATAAACAAAGAACAAAAAAATAACACACCCCATACACATAAGCTCAGCTTAATTATAGGGGTACATCTTATATAAATATCGAACTTTTGAAAAATATTGTAACCTTGTTTAATTATTAATTATGTATCTTTTTTTGAATAAATTAAATTTTAAAAAAAAAGGCACGCGTGTTGATCCCACCCCTACCCCCACCCTTTTAACAACACGCGTGCTTCGCCTTTGACTATTTAAATTATTTGCACTCACTAAGGTCTTGACTTCTGAATTGAACGGACACGCGCAAGCGGTCAGTACAAAACAAAAATCAAGACATAAGGCCTCTGAAGATGGACAGTATAATTTGTCCGAAACGTCAGGAGTTGAAAAGTTCTTCTAAAGAATATATTACGCGGGTAAACCGAAAAAAATATTCTACATCTTACACCCGGATCGATAACTTTGTTATATTTTTTTTGATCATTTTGTTTTTGAAAAATGATGTTGATACTCGAACAAAGTCTGGCAATAATTACGATCAGTATATAAAATCCGAGTACAATATAAATAGCATGGACTAATTTCTGGTTCTGAACGCTGAGTCTAAAGACGCCACTGGTAAGAGAAACCGACAGATCTTATTGGCTTACAAATTAAATTGAATCCCAGAGGAAGCTCGGTTCTCGGTAGTAACTACACAGGAACTCAAGTGCAACTGCTGAATCCTTCTGTGTATCGAGCTCAGGATTTGAATCAGAGTTATTTATGTTTAATCGACTTTTTTTCTCAATTGCTTTAAAAACGTATAGAAGAATATTTGTAAACATGCATTTATGATTTTTTGAAATATTGCTTCAAAAGAAATGGTAATCCACGTAGGCGCTGCCTATGTGTGGATTCAGTAATGAAAGAACACAATACGAGTTATTCTTCCTCTGCATCGTATAATGGAGGAGAGTTGGGAGAGGTCATATTGGGATGCTGAGGTGATTCAGCCAGTCGACGGCATCAGGCTTCACTTGGTTCAGTACAGATGTGCCATATGTCAACTGATGGAGGGGACATTTTTCCACGATGCGTTCTGTTATTCGAATATGTCGACATTCACAAAGTTCGGAATTTTTTAATCCCCATTTATTCATCATATACACATCTAGGATATTGATGGTATGTGCATTAAGTTAGGTGAGTGTGAAAGTTAAAATATAATAAGAAGCGATAATAACGATAGGACGCGGTAGCCGGCGGTCTGCCGCGTCAGCGATTCCGAGGCGAAGGGAAATCACAACACGAATGTTTGTGGGAGTAATTTAAATTACAACGAGTACCTACTGATCCATGAGTATTTATCTAGTAAATGATTTTTAAATGTATGGGTTATGCTATTAGAGTGAAACTCCAGTGTGTTAAAATATCAATCAATTGTTCTGTTGACCTTTAGATAAGATGTTGAGGTTCTCAGTTGCCAATAGTTAAGTATACATTTATTTTTCATACCAAGAAAAAAAAAGCTTCATGCCGTGTGGGACTGATTCAAAAGGTTCATTTTAGTCTTTGTAGTCTATCTAGTAAGATATCTGATTGCACTTTAAGATTAATAGTATTGTTGCAAATAAATATATACACACCTTCATATATAATGAGTATATGGGTAAGTTTTTGCTGTAGGCGCTATGCCAGTCAACGATTCTTTGTTAAACTGTAATGAATATTGAAAGATCAAACAGTCGTAAAGAGGTTTTGTTAGTACCGTCGTGTATCTGAACAATTTCAGTATCATGTCTACAAATCTGGTCCCCAACCTTTACGTACTAATAAACGTGTGAGGAAGATACCATAATATTTTGAGTCCAGTGGTATGTCAACAAAGTTACGTTTATCATTGTCCAGTAATTTGCCTACTATTATTGTCCATTCAAAATCATTTCACTAAAAACGCTTGCATTACGGGTAGTTAGTATGATAAATTTCATTAAATAACGCTCTAAACCTCCATTGAGAAGCTGAGCCTTCGTGATTAAACTTTTTCAACTATTTCCGTTCCACCAACTGAAAGGCTGCAATCCGAATGAGATAAAAAGAACTGCGATAAATAGCAAGCGAGGGAGAGGCTGTGTGGGTCGATCTACGTTAGTTGTGTTTACGCAAGGTAATAGCCTAAATAAGGCACTTGTTAAAATGGGATTCAAAAAGGCTTTTTTATCTTTTCTGGTTGTAACGACTTTAGTAAAATAAAGGCGAAAATAGAGAGGAAACCTCCCTCTGAACCAAACTTTTATGTAGTACATTGCATGCACAGCAGAGAGTGATTCGTGGTTTTTAAACATTTCAACATGCACCATGCATTAATTTCATATCAGAGCACCCTTTATGAAAAGTTTTCTGAATGTTGTAGGTTAATTGAGTTATTAAATATTATATTGGGTAGGCATCAAACTAAAATAAGTTTGGGGTATTCCAATCTCAATTACATTTGGTTGACGATCAAATCGATCAGTGGTATTAACATTTTTTGACGATTGAACTGTGTTTATCGGTCCGGTCCCAAAAAAGATTTTTTTTAAAGCTAGCTGCGATAGTAAAAACAATTATTTACCATTCAGTAAGTTCTTTAATGTTTTACCTCTTCACTCTAAATATCCGTAGTTTTATTGCTTTTTCATTCCGCTATTTACTTGCACAGCCAATTTTTTTTGTCTATTTTGACAACAGAACAATAATAATAGAGGGGTGTTTAGCACTCATTCGACAAAATCAATAGTTTAATTGAATCGATCACCATCATTTGGATTATTTGACATTTAAAGGTTTATTTACATATTCCAGCAACACGCAGAGTGAAACAGTGCAGTACAGACACATTACAGACGCGTTTACGGCTGTCAACTGAGAGTTAGCATCCGCCACAACATGTTTGAAGATTTTATAATCCTATTCCCATATTTATTATTATTTTAAATAAATTCCCTTACCAATTCAATAAATTTATCGTTATCCTTCTTCTCGGTTCTATCAATATCTGCATCTGCAACTGACGAAGATGGTGGTGTTAAATGTATGTGTTCATACTAACTGAGCAGGCCCAAACGTCAGAGTGACCACCAGCACGTTAAAATATTCTAGTCGACAATCTCGGCCGGTGCTGGCCTGTGCATGTGAGAATACGTTATGCTGTAATATGAATGTGTTTATAGATAATGTAAGCAACTAATGCTGTCTTGTCTATACTGTACTATTCTGCACTGCGCGGTGCTGGTAAATGTGAATAGACTTTGAACGGTGCCCGTTAAATGCTATGTCGTCCGTTTTAGCCTTTGATCAAATAACGGAATTCAAAAGACCATAAACTATGGGTTTTTGGTTAATTTGAAAATCATGCTGTTCCACCTTACTTAGGTATGCAATAGTTAATAAAATGTTTTATCTTTCCGTGAGTTCTTTAACTTATTAGTCTTTCTCTCTTGAGATTAATTTTGTTATGTACTCCTATGGTTTTGATTGCCATTCCATTCAATTGATTAATATGGCCGGCACTTTTGCTATCCCTTCGACAAATTTATTTTACATGGCATAATATTTAACTGGATGTTTGATGGTCAACAGAAAACTTTAATTAGCGTGATAATATGTACGTTAGATTAATTCTACTCATAAAGAAAACTGCAGCTGGGAAAATTTGACTTGTAAAAATAGCTTCAAAGCTACTTACAAAATTGATCTGTATCACAACACAGCAACAAAAATTGCTCACACAGTCGAGTAGGTAGATTGCGAAAACCATGCGTCCATTAAGGTAGCCATTTAAAAACGAAAATCTAAAAGCCCCGGACAAAAAAAGCAAATGAATTTCTCCGGCGTTATATCCCTCACTAATTATGTAGAAAATAATTAAACGAATCCCGCAGACCACTGATTGAGCGCCCGGGCCTCGTGAGAAGGTCATAACTTAATTTCAGAGGTCGTGAATACGCGATATAATTACACGTGCCCGGGGGAGCGGACCTCTAATTTACTCCACGTGGTATTTAATCCTACACTGGCCAGTATTCCCACGATATAACGGGCTGAGAGAAGTCCTCCGTATAAAGTTTCACCGGAAACTAAGTGGAGTGGTGTGAATAATTCTGGAAGGTAAATTTACGTCATGATATGATGCAAACTTTTTTAAGTCTTGTTTCTTAAGTTTATCATTGATACGCGTGTAATGTTGTCGATATTTTCGACTGAAGGCGTTATCGCTATGCTAATAATAAGATGTGCTGACCCGCAGCAAAGAACTAAGTGCCTTGCCTGTAGTCTCAGAGGTCACGGGTTAAAAACTCAAAGCGGACGACATATATCTATTCATAATCGAACGCATCTGCATTATTTGAAATGTTTTTACCATTATTTAGTGACCTGAAAAGTCAGTTATTTCTTTTCTCCCCTTTCCCTATTTTAAAAACTTCCCGATGGCCATCCTCAGCAAACTTTGTAGAGCATCGGTACTGACATTTATTGTGTGAGCATGAATTGAACATGAATTATAACAAGCACGTTTAGCTGGCACTGTTTTTAAACTCTTCCTCATGTACTCTCTGAGCTGTTCGTTTTCCTTTTTCGTTGGTTCCAAGCGTCACTTGACTGTTTCGATGTTGATGGAGTTTGTTGTTCAATTTCCAACCGTTGGTCAGGTGCAACGAGTAAACTGCTTGTTTAAAATAACGCTAAATTTTGTTTTTTATCTTTTATATCGCAAGTGTCCCAACTACTCCCAACCGTCTGGAGCCAGTGACCCTATGGCATCTCCATTTAGAGAATGTTGTGATGCTGAAGGTTGTGGGGAGAGGGGGGAGTACCTGACTATGTAGATCTAGCCACCAAACATGTCTAAAGCTATTTCAAGCATAGTGTCGATTTTTAATGGTAGTGTTTTACCAGGGCGATACTGAAAGTATCTACCACTCCGGAACGTGCCGCAAATACTCGTATACTATATATTATTTTAACTGAATAAATTGTGAAATAACACAAATTTTGTAATTTGAACCCGCGAAATCCGGACACGTAGTCAAGCATCGTAACCACTCAACTGCGGAGGTCGTCAAATAAAATAACCTGGCTTAACCAATCGAAGAAGAGGAATTTAATCATCATTTTGAAAGGAAAACTTCATGAGAGTTATAAACAAATAATAATTAATTATTAATTGATAAACTAAAGTTCTTAAAAACTTAAGACAAGATTTTTGTGCATAGCGCAAAGGGTAACAATTATTTTTATAAACAATAATTATAAGCCTGAAACACTCATCAAATTGAATAATTAATTAATTTTTTTTTTTTATTGTATAATATTAATTATATACAGTGGGAACTTATACCCGCTAAGCCACTGCAAGTAGCTTGTCAGCAGGAGTTTATTTCAACAATATAATATAATACAACAATAAATTACAATCATCATACAAATGTAGGGCAAAAATTATTATATTTAGGCGCATGCATCTTGTGCTGTACATAAGTTGAGAAAAAAAAATTAAAGAGAAAAAATAATGGTAAAAGCATTACAGATTTGTTATTGAGATACTAGAGTCCAATCTTATAACACCGATTTAAATAATATTATAAAAATGTCAATATCATAAAAAATATCAAAATTATAAAAGTACCAATATTATAAAAGTATCAATATTATAAAAATATCAATATTATAAAAACATCAATACTTTTAAAAATATCAACATTATAAAAACATTAATATTACAAAAATATAACTATTACGTAAATATCAGAAATATCAAAGCATCTGTAAGTATTAAATAGATTAAGAAATAAAAATTTAAAAGATATATACATAAAACAGCAGTACAGGTTGGTTACAATGAGGATAGACTTAAATATAATAGTAACACCGTAACAGTAAGTACACCAGATATCTAGGAGCTATACAACCATGGAGACCATCATATTTGTTACCATCAATACACAAGGTTACTTTCCAAAAGCCAACACTTTAACATCAGTGAGGATTTCATCATAGGACAATTTTTTTAAAATTCGTACGGCAATTTGATAAATATAAATGGTACAATGTATTCAAGGGTTCGTTGACCATATTTATTTTGAAATATTGGCACTATGAGTCCTATATTTTGTGTGAAACGTGTATTGTGTACATGATTCACCACTGCCTTATACGGACCTTCAGATATATGTTGCAGTAGAATTTTTTGCCACAAAAGACCATGAACAGGTAATACATTAATTGATTTGTACATGATATCAATGTCTCGCCTTTGGTTAAAAACTGTTTTACTTACTAACAATTTTACCATGGCGTTTTGAATCAGCTGTAAATGTTTTATGTTGGTCTTACAGGAGTGTCCCCAGAAGTTATACCATACCTTATAGTCGATTCTGCTAGAGACAAATAAATTAGTTTCATAGTTTTTATAGGCACGTATAATTTTATCTTGTGGAGTCTTCCTACAATGGCTCGAAGTCGCTTACAGAGGTTGGAAATTTGTACGTCCCATTTCATATTACAATCCACCGTAACACCTAGATACACGTACTGGTTGACTAATTCGATACTTGTACACGCGCAGGGCTGTTTGGTATTATTGTGAATGCAATTAAATGAATGGGATATGATTACAGGTGCCTCTCTGTACCTTGCATGCGGGGATCTTATATGCATCAATTTCGTTTTTTTAGCATTGATTATTAGACCAGAGTCATGTGACCATTTTAATAAAGAAATAAAGTCTACCTGTAACAATTTTATTGCAGTATCCAAATTTTCATGGGATATTATAAGTGCTGTATCATCAGCATATACATAATGTTTAACAAACGAGAATATTTTGTTCATAAGTGATACAAAGATAATATAGAGCGTTGGACCTAAAATTGACCCTTGTGGAACTCCTGTTTTGACATTTCTTCTTTTACTAAATTTGTCTGATATTTTTACCTGGATTTGGCGGTTGGTTAGGAAGTTTTTGAATAGTTTGAGAAAGTTTCCTCTTACCCCTATTGCCTCCAAAATATTTAACAATTTCATCGGGTCTATAGTATCAAATGCCTTTGAATTGTCTATGAACAGTACCAAAACATGTCTTTTATTATTCAGTTCATTATTTATATAGTTAGAAAAATCCTGAAGTAACATTTCAGTACTTTTTTTTTTGAAAACCAAATTGATTAGGATCTATTAAAGAAAAGCACTCCAAGTATTTGGTTAGTTTTAAAGATATGTATTTTTCAAGAATCTTTTCTAGAGCGGGTAATATACTAATCGGTCTATAGTTTTCTATATCAGTATGTTTCCCATTTTTGTAAATAGGTCTGATAATACTACATTTGAGTTCATCTGGTATCACAGCTTGTGTTAAAATTGTGTTGATCAGATGGGTTAATATAGGACCCAAAATATCTATGTGTCTTTTTATGTCAAACATTCGGATATTATCTATGCCAGGGGACTTGAATTTTTGAGAAGTTTGACTATACTCAGTATGTCTGCGAGTGATGCTCGTGGTATATACAAACTTTGCGGTGACTCTATCGGGACAATATTTGACGCCTTAAAATCACATTTATGAACCATTGAGGCTATGTTATCTGAAAAATAATTAACAAATTGGTTTGTAACATTTTCCGCAGATTGATTTTTTAACATAAACCTACTAATTACATCGTCACAGTTACTCTTTGTCCTACGTCCTAGAATTTTATTTATTTCATCCCATGTTTTTTTGATATCTGAAAAATTATTCTTAAATTTATCATTGAAAAAGGTTGTTTTACTTTTTATTATTAATTTAGTAACAAAATTACGAAAAGATTTGTATTGTTTTTCATAAATTGCATTTGTTGGGGAGCTTTTCCACCGCTTAAATAAAGAATCTCGTTTTTTAATGTGTGATAGAATATCTTCTGTCATCCATTCTTTTATAATCAAAGGTCTTGCATTGGGTTTTACATCTATAAATATTTTACTATTTTCATATACTTCGTTAAACTTGCTTTTTATTTGACTATATAAATTATTGCAATCATTTGTCTGAAGCAAAGCATTCCAGTTATAATTTCTAATTGAAAAATCTATTCGTTTTTGAGATAAAATTGAGACTTTCCGCCCTTTATTTGTAGGCCGTTTATTAGTTTTATAGTACGGAATGTTCACAGCTGTTGCAAAGTGGTCTGCAATGATGAAGTCACAAACACATGCGTAGAGTATGTCAGTTTCTTTGTGTTTGCTATTATATCTAACAAAAATATGATCCAAACATGTTCGTGTCATTTTACTATTTGCTATAGCTTCCCTTGTAACGTCGTTTATACATTTTGTAAAATAGTTATTTGAAAGAGCATTTTCATAGTGAATAATCACAGGATCTATATAATTTAACAAATCAATATTTATGTCACCAAATATTAGCATATTTTCATTAGGGTTTGAACATTTTGTTAATATTGATGAAAGTTCATTGATAAATGATTGTTTACTAAGATTTGGTGGTCTATATATTGCTAGTACATTGAGTATAGAATTATTTGGTAATGTTATTATATATGAAATATTCTCGAACAACTTTGTTTCAAGTAAATTTTGGGTGAAAGGTAAAGTATCCCGAATATACAAGGTTATACCCCCTCCAGATTTGGATGTGCGACAGTAACTAATGCTACTGTAACCGGGAATTTCGAAAAGACAAGTATGTTCCCTTTTTATTGAAGTTTCACATAGCATTAGGATATCTATATTATTCCAACAATTTTGGAGGTTAGCATGTAAAACATCCCAGTATTTAGATATGGATCGAATGTTTAGTTGAACGCAAGTAAAATTACCTATATTATGGCCAATTTTATGTTCTTCCGTCCACTGTTTCAAGTCATTAGTCCTCGTGTAGATAACATCACCGTCGTCATCAATGTATTTATACGCCATAATCGATGGTGGCAAAGTCCTTGGAAAGAGCAGCCTTATAAGCTGGGCAGGTGTCCTTGTCTCCAGTCGAATGTCCAGCGGGCTTGCCAAACCTGGTACAGGTGGCACATACTGGCTTGGCGGCAGCTTTTGGGCAATCTGTCCTGGCATGACCTTCACCTGCACAATGTCCACATCTTTGCTGGTCCTTGCAGAACTTGAAGGAATGTCCGATCATTTGGCACTTGGAACACACTGTAAGCCCAATAAAGTCACGAACGCGGCACACATTCCAGTCAACAAAGACCTTTCCTTGCTTCACCAGCACGTGACGTAGATGGGCAGGCACCTCGTAGACCCGGTGGCATGTCGATCCTGTTCGAGCACCAGCTAGATGACTTAGCTTGCACGTTTTCACTGTGGGTTCTAAGTCTGCGTTTTCCTGGATTCCCGTTAAGGCACTCCTGAGAAAACACTCATCTGTAAGGTCCTGAGGAACATTAAAAAAGATCACTCGTGGATGTCGTTTTGTGGGTAGTCGGGCACTTAGAGTAGCCGAGTTTGCTAGACATGGGGTTTTGAGTATTTTTTCCCGGTCTTCCCGAGTAGCGGTTTGGATAACTATGCCTTTGTTACGGATGTTCCTTATACCCGTAACGCGGATTCCATGCTCAGATGGTCGTAAGGCGTCCTTCAGGAGCTGCTTCGTTTCGTCGCTATCCTTAGCCGAAGCCAGTTTCGGAAAGATGCATATAGCAGGCTTAGGGGTCCCAACACTAAGTCCTGTACGGGTGATTGGAGGTCTTGGCGTATTCTGAGGACCATTTTTGACCATGTCGGCGAGCGATAGGCTTGCCTCCGTGGCATCAGCCACTCGACGCATCACTGGTCCCAGATCAGACTCTAGCTGCTGAATTTTGTCCAACAACTGCTTAATATGATTGTCTGCCATCGTTTTTTCGGCCTGCAAGACCTTGATGTTTGCAAGGGCTGAGTTTAGATCTCCTCTGAGTTCTTCCTTTTCAAGCAACAGCTGGGCCACTGATCCTAGAACACTCGTTACATTTCGGGACACCACAATAATTAATTAATTAAGTTACCCGCTGAAATAAAAAAAACTGTATCAAAACTAAACCATTAATAAACACAACAACACGGAAATATTATTTTATTTATGATTTATTGCTTTCGTTTATGTTTTTATTTTATTCATTTTTGTAAATATATATTTGCAGAAATATTTTAGAATAATATTCTTTATAAATGTTTATGTTTTAAGCTTGTTAAATACGGTTTTTATGTTTTTATTTTATATATACGAGGATAGTTTTTATGGTTAAGAATTATATTATCTAAAGCAAAAACAAATAAATTATTTTTTAAATTGTATGCAGCCTATATGGGATTTTATATATTTTCTTATAAAAATTCAAATTAAAATTACAATAAAGTACACAAATAAAAAAGATGGCCTTCATGAAATACAACAACTAAATATATAATTTGTCTTATGAACAAATTCAGGAATAACACACTCGTAGTATAAATACCACTCAACATAATTAGCAACGGAGGCGGATATACAAAACACACCTCCCATTCTCTAATACTTATACTCTAGACACATATTTTATTGATAATTATTTAGGATGGATGCAATAATTGTCTTCTTGAATTAATATTACGTGCAGTTGAACATGTTTACCATGTCTGAAAAAGTATTAACTTCTGCATGAATTCTAGGTACGAGTGAATTTTTAAATGACTCAGGCCTGAAATAATTCTTACAATTGAATAAAATTTTACATAGAGTAGTTCTAGTTGGAATATTAAATTTAATTTAAGTGACCATATCAGAGCTGTCTATAATACCATTAACAATTTAACAAATAAAATTTAGATACTGACGGCCTCCATGGTCGAGGGGTAAGGCTCTCGACTACGAATCCGATGGTCGCGGGTTCAAATCCCGGCGTGCGCAAGTAAATTTTATTTAATTAATTTGTGTTGTTTCACAAATTAATTCATTTAAAAATAATATATAGTGTATTTGCGCACGTTCCAGAGTGGAAGATACTCTCAGTATCGCCCTGGTGAAAGACCACCATTCAGAATTGAAACGTTGCTTGAAATGGCTTTTAGCCGTGTTTGGTGACCAGATCTGAAAAGCCAGGTAATTCCCTATTTCCCTACCTCCCTCTTCCACTTCTCCTTCCCCTCCCCAATACCTTCTGCCTCACAACATTCCCCAATTGGGAATGCAATAGTCTCACTGGCTCCAGACGGTTGGGAGCAGTTGGGACTCTTGTGCGGTATTCATATAAAAAAAAGATCAGAAACAAGGAGACTTGTTTATCCGAGATTTTTAATAAAGTTTAGTTCTCTCAATAATTGTGATTTATTATTTCAATAGGAAATCCGTTATATTGTTACGTTTAGATTTATTTTCACGAGGCAGTCAGTTCGAGGCAATCCTCTAAATATTTGTTATTGATAAAGTAAAAAAAAATCCATATAATATAATAGTTATATTTACGTCTCTGAAAATGAAAATAAATAATTATTTTTTTCTCTAAAAAAATTCAAGACACATTCACATAACTGCAGATGAACTTTACTTTACTGTTTCTACTCATGATAATTCTCGGAACTCACTCTATGCCTTATGTTGCTTTTAGCTATAGTTTGTTTTTGCTTAGATGCCTCGTGTTATCATTGTGTTGCTTTTAATCTGCATTAAGCGTGATAATTTATTCACAGGTAATGAAGTTTAAGAAAAGTTTATAAGCTTAAAATACCCTTTAGTTCAAAACACTGACGTTTAATCGACTAGATGATTCTTCCGTCGAAAAAAACATGCAATCATTTTTTTACACTAAACTAAACTATTAGAATGAATGAAACTATCTGAAACAAATGTCTTACTTCTTATTTGTTTTGAACTATTTCATATAATGAAATAATTTTGTTTATGTCGGTATAATATCAAATCAAAAAATGTAATGATTGCGTTCTCCTAGAATTCGCAGACTTAAAGGGGTGCAGAAATGATGATCTTCTTTCGAGAGTTTTCGCTACTTCGGAACACAAATTATATGCTTTATACGGCAATACTAACAAAACCTTTTAATATTTACGTAACTGTCTTTATTTTACTTCGCAAGAGACAATTTTTTTTCATATAATATATTATGTTTCGACGTAATTTGCGATCCAACTGTTTGGAGTATGATGTGATACCATCCTCTATTTTTGGTGTATCCTATGAGGTGGAAGTAAGTATTTAAAAATGGCAAGAATAATTTGATTAAAAATAGGTAGTTAGTAGGTCCGGGATGAATAACACCTTTGGGCATATTTGTAATTTAAAAAAAAATTATAATTTTGTTTATATTTTCTACGCACAAGAGATCTTGATGAAAATAATTTCCCTCTAGGCCAATGCCCTTTTTGGGGATGATGTGTGCGAGGTATTTATAAGGAAAACAAGGAGAAGAAGTTCTGGGAAGGAAAAAGGTTTGAGGGGTGCGTAGAAATCTGGGGTCAGTATGACCAGGAGTGACGGATGTATTAATTTTCCAGTTGGGGTGAACTATGGCAGAAACGTTGGTTATCCAATAAATGGTTCCTGGGGCGGCGGTATCCATACCCGCCTCCCAAATTGATATAATTTATTATTAAATAATTTACATCTGCCTATATTATTATTGCGAAAATAGTGTGAAATATATTTATGAAAGGTGATTACTTGGTACAGGTGGATGAGTCTTTGTATTTGGTATGTATGTTTACAGGGGATAGAAAGGCTGATAGGGATATTAAAAGAATAGTAAATGCAGGACACTCAAATAATGGAGGAGTGAATGCGGTTGGTGTTGACAAAAAAGTGTCGAAAGAACCGAAGCTAGCAATCCTCAATCAAGTGCTGATTCCAATCCGTATGACAGTGACGCATGGAATTGGCAGTGGAAGGGTGCAAACAGATAAAATGCTGTGAAAATGAGATCTCTGAGACGTATGTGTGGTAAAGCTACGTAAGATTGTGTGAAAAATGTTGCGATACGCAAATAATGAAAGGTTTATTCGAGTGTAATGAGTATGATCAAGAAAGGGACGATTAAATGGTTGGAGCATGTATAATGGATGAACGAAGAAAGGAATGTAAGGAGAAGCAAATATGAAGCGAATTCGAACGGAAGAAGAAGACGGGGACGCCGTTATCGGAGTTGGGTTATGCCAAGAGTCAGAATAACAGAAGTGCATGGGACGACGTATGTGAATGAAGCAAGGGGTGTATGCGAAGATTGAGTTGTTTGGCGGTCCCTTCTCTTTGCCTACACTATGCAGGGAAACGGCGTGACAGTTAATTAGGTGGTTAGTTAAAGTAATTTACTGCACGGATAGGGCGAATCTTGAATATTGTATTCCAATCCATCAGATTTTCGACGTACCTAGCTGATAGCAGACCTATTATTATATTGGTTTAAATAATTTTCATAGAATTATACACTCCCTGGGGCCCGGGAGCAGAGCCTATCTCTACTTTGACCTTAAACACGATTATTATATTCCCTTGTCTATACTTTTTATGCACACTAAAAACACTTTTCCAACGTTCAAAGGCCTTCAAAATAATCTTTATTCTCATTTCAAAACAAGAGCAATAGGGATACGCCTCAGTGAAATTGAACGACGAACACGTTTAAAATGGTTAAATACACATTTTGTGGCTTGTGTTTGTTTATTGATACCTCAGAGCAAATAACATATAGAGACGCCATAACGCGCAAGGGGGCGAAACCAAAATAAGCAGGTGAGGGGCGAGCTGGGTGTGCAGCGACTTCATTAATATTGCAAATAAGATTCGACTTATTTATAAAAACTGATATTTTATTTAGCTTGATCTTTTTTATAAATGTTTTGTAATTTGCTTATAGCTGCCAAAATCACGTAAAACAAACGTGGACGTCAGTGAACGGGTGCCAAAATGTAGATCACATGACCTTTGCCTCCAGCCATCGAAGTCGCACATATGGCAAATCTATTAATTCTGACGTCAGTGCGCAAAGCTTATATCAAGTTCTTGTAAAATTCCGGTCGGCATTAAGGTAATTAAATAGTAATAGGTAGTTGAGACATAAAAATATAGAGAGATATTTACCTTAACCAGTTATTTTAAGAGGAACGACTGCGCGGCCTGTTTCATAGAAAACTTAATTTTGGATTTCAGGCCAAAATACTCACCTAAACCTAATGATTTTTTTTAATCAAAAAGTAAAGTAAATATCTAGTACGTATTAGAAGTAATTTATTAATTTTTGTTTTACATTATGAAGTATAGGCCATTAAAGGAATTGATTTTTAGCGATTTTGGAGACACCTTTAACAATTATTTGGAGGTTAACGGTGATGTTAAAAAAAGTTTTACTCCATCTGCTTTAAAAACATAATAAATCATAAAATAAAAAAATAAAAATAAATAAAAAAACGAAAATGAAAATAAACATTATGGTGGACCATAAATTAAATTTAAAACGACCAATTTATGTTGGAACACAAATTTTCCGTACATAATTTACAGTATT